>UYRU01000008.1:0-17083 GCA_900617775.1 Dibothriocephalus latus | reverse complement strand
ACCCAGTTAAATTTCGTTCTGAAATTTGTTTGCAGGATTCGCAGAACTGTATGTTCGTCCACGCCAATAAACTCCTGAGTATGTTGACCTACAAGTATGGAAATCTTCTGTCTTTTGTTTTCGCGTGAACATTTTAGGTCAGGTCAGGTTTTATTGAGGGAAATTCAGGTAAATACCTTTGAACTCCCTATTGGTACAGAACAGTTATGCAAAACATTGGTTCAGCAGAAAATTTCAAAACGGTGGCATTGCCAGAATGTGGAACGGGGTAATGGACGGCCGACAGTAAAAAAAATCCTTATGCATTTTTCAGAAAGTCTGGGCGTTTGAATGCCATTTGAGGGATTGAAGGATAAAAACTGTCGCCAGTGGACTTGGGGTTGGGGGGAGAATATATTCGAACCGGCTGGCCTGTGCTGAGAGTGTTTAAAGCATTTCAGGAGAAGCTTATTGCGGTTTTTGTCATGATCCCAAGGGTCCTACGAGGAGAATATTACGGAGGTCACTAGAACGTCACCGACTGTCTGTGGTGCGCCCATCGTACACCCTTGCTGGCTACCGAGTCTGCCGACTAAGTGACGAAACGAAGGTAGTCGGCAGTTTTATAAACAAACATACCACCGAAAGGTAGCAAGTAGTATGTTTTTTATCATGTGATACTGCCGCAATGTCCTTTTGGTAACATGACTGCTGATGCAGATAGAGTCCATTTTTTCTATCAGTAATTGAAGCCCATCTTGGATTATGCGCAAATGAACGGTCTGTTCGAAACATATGTCACTTGAAGTTCCTACTTAAAATTGCCTAAAACTACAACTCAGACATAAGGGGTTTCTAGAATGGTCTCGGGAATCCACAGAAAACCATCTCATTGACTGATGGGAAAACTACAGAAGTGACAACAAAGTGTAGTCTCGGTGAAGTTATACTATTCATTCAGATTCCTCAACCAATTAAAAAATATTTGCTGAAACTGGAGTGGTAGTTTACAATTAAGTTTTCCGCCTCGTGAATAAGTTTTTCAAAACAGTTTGTTTGCAGTAATCTCCAGGCGCTTATGTGCGTTGGATAGGTCAATAGTTAACTGCAGATATTCTCCGCAACGGCAACTAATAATAATGCCTCTCGCGTATTCTGTCGGTGTGTGGATTATGTTCTGTACCCTTAATTCCTTCGAATTCAACTTTCTTCCCTAGAAATCATTCTAAACGCTGCCCTCGGCAGAACCACAGAATGAAAAAAGGACCCATTTTCAAAGCTTATATTGGCATGGTTTCTTTGACTTAAAGTATCAAATATGGGTTCTACGAAAATGACCAGAGGTCGACTACATGCAATACCACCACCACCACCACCGACACACGCCATCAGTGTTCATAAAAGTAAATGTGGAGGAACCGGGAATTTTCTAAAAAATGTTGATAACATACGGAGTTCACATTGCGAGAGAAGGGAGTATTTCATTTGAATTAAACCAAATACAGTTGAGCCTCCCGTGATGAGCAGCCCTATCTGCGAGCACTTCAGGTAACGATGTGGCCACTGACAGAAAATTAGTTTCGATTGACGGGCATCCATTCAGTCAACGAATTGTCAGTGCGTGTGTGTGTGCCTGTCGCCGCCGTTAGTTATGGTTCCCAGGGTCCTCAGTCGCTTGCAGCCAAGCATTGAACATATGCAGTTTGTTCGGCTATGTTTCACAGGACACATGACGAGACTGGTGCTAGAACGGCATAAACTCGTTAACCGAGGATCTACTGTATTATATATTGGATCGTTGTAGTCAGCTTCAGTCGGTGCATCCACAAGTGTACTCTCGTTGTCCTAAAATGCTGGCCTCGTGAATTAGTATTATGTTTTCCAAACTTCCAGTCAGACTGCCTCTCCTGATGACAGATATCACTTTATGGCAGTATGGATCTACCAGTAAATCTTAGCAATATTTAAAGAGGCATTTCTTTGCCCCAGACTTGAACTAGGTCTATGAGCCGATGAACTACAACTGCGTTAGTATACTAATCGTGATAGATGGGTAGTCCTGTATGTTTGCTGTTTCCTATTAACTGACGTCTGATAACATTTCGACTGCAATCATGTGAAAGAGCACTGTTTAAAGTATTCTACTGTAAAGATAAATTTCTCAGTCACTATGCCAGCCATAAGGAGCTCAAAGACGTTTGCATCTATAAACCTCAACTGAGCTGAACATCTTACACTTAACTAGGGTCTCCGTTCCAAGCACCATAATTTGATAATTCGTTTCTCTTTGTTATTGATCTAACAGACTGGTTGGCCTTGCTTCTACACCTTCCGTATTAATGCCTTCTTGTTTATGTACATCAACGGCGAACTGCACGCTCAGCAAGACCTTTCCCTACAAAGGGGTCAAGTCCAAGAAGAGATCGAGACGCCGTTTCTTTACGCCTCACTAATTCAGTACAAACCTTTGAAAACATTTTAAGGGGGTGTGTTGAGGTAATGAAAAGGTTCGCGTTCCAGGTATTTGCATGGACAAGAAAGAAGACCTGTCGAACACCAGATCAATTGGTTTATTGTCCCGAGCTTTCGAACTCTTACAGGCGTCCATCTTCTGAGATGAGAAATAGCAACCGAAAAAGGGGGTAATTATAGTGGTCATAGGCCAATCAACTGTCAGAAGTCATCAGGTTGTTAAGGGGTTAGAAACAGTAATCAAGAAGGATGGGGGGGAACAATTATAGTAGTGTATGCTAACAAAATGTCAGTAGAGTCGGCTTACGCCTAAGGCTTGGAACGCAGATGCCAACTCTAGACCTGCCCGCGGCCTACAAAGTCTTGCGCCCTTATGTGGGCAAAGAACAAAGGAAGGCCAAATCGAAAATAAGAATGGCAGGCGATGAAGACCTCACGACAAACCGGCCGGAAGACGAGGCGTGGTTAGGAGGACCCTCTACCGTGGGGAAAAGGCTCCACATTAACTGCTGTCCATAAGACCCCAACTCCCCTGACAGCTAATAAGCATAGACCACTATAATCGTTCCCTCCATCCTTCTTGATTACTGTTTCCAACGCCTTGACAACCTGATGACTTGTGACAATTGATTGGCCTATGATCACTTTAATTACCCTCCTTTTTGTTGCTGCTTCTCATTCCTGAAGATAGACTCATGTAAGAGCTCGAAACCTCTAAACAATTAACAAATTGATTCGGTGCTCGACACGTCTTCTTCCTTGTTTGTGTTGAAGTAGGACCAAACAGGAAAAATAAGGATTGAGTCGCAGTCGCCTTGAAGATATTTTGTTAAGCACAAACTAAATCTTCACGGTTTGGGCAAACGTTAAAATGTGCACTTGTAAACTTCAGATAGTTTTTTGCTATGGAAGTTTGTAGAAGCAGCGGCTGGAGGAGACAGAGGAGGTTATATTCGTGGGAAAAATTGCAGACAGAGGCGGGCATGGTAAATTCTGTCTCATTTTCCGTCATCAGCCCGTCATATTCGACCATCAGGTGCTGTATAAAGTTTAGAGCGTTGGACGTTTGCTCTGAAGGTCGAAAATTCCTGTGGTGCAACACTCGGGGCGGAATATGACTGGCTGATGCTGGCTAATAAACGAGAATTTGCCATCTAGGTTTTCCTTGTCTCTGCCTGCAATATTCAACTGCCTGTCGGCAAAGAAGACATATGATCGAACACCTGAACGATTTGTATTTTATTCTGAAGCCGAAAACTAAAAAAAAATACAAATCATTCCGGTGTTCGATCATATGCCTTTTTTACCGAGAGAAATACCTGGAATGCGAATTTGCTCTTTCATTCATTTAACTGCCTAAATTGTAAGCCACTATGCGGCTGCTATCAGGCCCCGGAAAATGAGGCCCTAGGCAGAGTGGGACAGATGAGTTCCGTAAGCGGTCTGTGAACATTAATCAACAATGGTGGTGATGATGATGACGATGCATATTATGGTGGAGCTGACGATACTTGCTTACTAATTGCTCGATACTTACTAGAAAATTATGCCTTCCTTACACGATACACTTAAAGAGGGTATCCTTCGGTTTTTAAGAAGTTTCTAAATTGCACAATAATGTTGCAACCTACTGACTGCTAAACCTGAATTCAAGGTTAACAAACTGCGCACTGTGTACATTTTGCTTAAACAAATGTACTTTTTACTTACAGTTTGAAAAGGAGGCCTCATAGTTTCCATAGAATACTGCAATAAATGGAGATCATGCTGTATACCTTATAGGCGGCATCAATAAACTGGGAGATACGATGTATTGTGCATGAATACCTCCCAATGTTAAAAATCTCAAAAACATAAACTTATATGCAACCGAAAGCAGGCATAATTTGCTACCAAGCGAATACAAAAATGTCTTTTTTCGTGGATTTGTTTCATAAAATATAGTTGAATTTATAAATGATAAAAATACATGCCACATAAGTAGCCATTTTTCCGTACATCTTTTTTGTTAGAGGTCAGAAAGAAACTCGTTTAAAAGCCAACATCACATCGTGCCTTAAATGACTTGGGAATAGGCTACGGGGTAATCAGTATCACTCGCCGATTAGCGAGTGAGTATCAAACTTCCGCAAATGTCGGCAAATTGCACGAATTTGGAGCCCAATTGTGATTGCGGATCATCGGACAAATATTGGCCACAAAATGCCAGCAAAACCCTAAGCAGAATGGACAGTCGCGTAAGTCGCCATGCGACAAATTAATTATTCTTTAGTCCTCGGTCTACCTCCGTGCGAGGCTGTGGTCCTGACGGCGTAATCAGTTGTGTGGAGAGCGCACACGCGGATGAACATGAGCGTTAGTGACAGCGCTTCCTATCCAAGCTATTGAATAATTAATGCGCCAATCAGCAGCGTCCGGCAGATTCAAATTCCTACCGGGCGGCGTTCTAGCACCGGTGGAGCCTGACCTATTTTGGTGTGTGTGTGCGATTGCGTTAATGCCGTATTCCCAGAGTGTTCCTTGTCTTTTCAGAAAATTGAAGCCTAGCTTTCGTGCAAGGACTTTGAACAAGGCGAAGACCACGAGAGTAGCAGAATTTGTTGACGTCATATAAGCTTGCGACTTCTGCAAACGGTCGCTGCCTATTAATAGGATATATTAACGGTCAAATTAAGTGTCGCCTAGAAGGGTGAATAAGAGGTCGCGAAATTACATGACGTCAATGAACTCTGCTAATCTCGGGATCTTTGCCTTTTTCAACTTTTCTTCTTGTTTTTCTTAGTGTGGCATTTTTTAACCGATTATTATGTAAACTTGTTCGAGATATCGCGTCGCCCTCTTTTTGACCGCTTACTGAGCACTGCCCTTTCGGTTGTATACAGTACGTGCACAACCTTATGCAATATAAGGATTTTTCTAGAAAACCCCTCTTACAGAAAAGTTTGCTCACGCCGAGTCTCATAGGATCTTGCAGGAGTAAGATAACGGTCCTTATCAAGTAATATAATGTCATTTGGAAATACCAGCACTTTTAAATAAGGCACAGAATTCAAAAAAAGTGAAAATCGGGGGTACTAAATAAACGTTAAGTTGTTGAGGTAGAATACGGCTCGCTTATACAAAAAAAACGAGTGAATAAATAAGGACATGTAGAAGTACTTTTAAAATAGTTCATTTGTAAATTTTTCTGATGCATATGCTTCCATATTATATCAAAGGTAAAATACAGCAGCCCGCTGTTCGGGTAGGTATTCCAACATAGTTTCACGAGAATTGCCAGTTGTTTGCTCTGTCTTATTGAAATATGATGCAGTAAGGCAACCAGATTTTCGCTTGGTTTCCCGGATTGGGACCTCACTGGGGTCAGATATTTCGTAAGCTCACACGTGGACATACCAGTCAGTACTTTAATATTTGAGTGGAATTCTCAGGTACAGTTGTGAACGTACCATTTTGTGTACACTTAGCACAAGTTCCCTTATTTACCTTTCTTTGTCATTAAATCTGATAATAAATTATGACGAGTTCTTGAAAACCATGGTGTTTTCAGTACGAAAATACGCATAAGCAAGACTTTTTAATCCGCATCATACAATAGCGTAGGAAATTACTTGTAATGGCAATTAAAGCGAACATGCAAGTCCCAGGAGGTAATTGAGAAGAAGACGACTCGATCGCTGGGACAATACTATTATTTGCCCGACGTTTCGAACTCCGTCGCGGATTTCGAAATGTCACGCGGATAAAAGTATTGTCCCAGCGATTGAGTCGTTTTCTTCTCAATTCTTTATATATCAAGCAATTTTGTATTTCGCCCAATTCGACCCTATTTCTCCTTCAACACACTCCTCTGAACTGCATTTTATTCCTAATGAACAGGGGTTTGCGCCTCAGAACTATTCAGTGAACAACGTCAATAATGTAATGAACATAATTCTGTCAATATCAGCAGTTTCCAACTGGTCCACACATATTGCTCACATAAACCGTACAGTTGTTATATCACTGCTATTGAGCTTATTATTATTACTATTTGAGACGCTGGATATAAATAGGAAGCTCAAGGGCGGAAGCTCTATTCCCCCAATAAAGTGAATCATTTTAGGACATTTTGACGTTGAGACAGGGACTTCCAGAATAGCTTTTTCTGGCTTATTAGCCATCGTCAGCTGGAGATACCCACTCCAGTGTAGCAGTGAGAATTGCCGCCACACTCGAGTTTCGAACTCGCCATCCTGTTAGTTAGAGGCCAATGCCCTAACCACTAAGCTACATGCCCGACGTTCTGCCGGTTGTTGATCGGGACTACATGAGTAGTTAGACATACAACGATCAGTTACATTTTCTGGCTTATTAACCATCGTCATTTGGAGATAACCAACTCCAGTATAGCAGTGGAAATTGCCGCCACACTCCAGTTTCGAACTCGCGATCCTGTTAGTTAGACTGTGTCCTGTAACTGATCGGTGTACGCCTAGCTACTCAAGTGGCTTATATTTCCATAGCGGTCTCTACCGAAAATTTCGGGTGAAAGACCCTCTTGCACTGTATCTCTGCAAAGGTTCTGCCTGCAGATTGCATGAACCTCTCCTCCTGAGGCAAATTGTGTACTCATAATGGATTGGCTGTCCTAGAACGAAGACTTATTAAGCTGACGCATTTGAAAACCGTAGTGATTACATGCCAGTGCGTTATATGCATCTGTCCACTCATGGGTAAAATTCTTCACTTTTGAAATGGTATTGAAAAAATGTGAGTAGCACTATTTTCACAAATCTCTCTTGCATAGAGGTTATGTGGTCTTTGTTCGATTTCATCCTGCCCACGGACCGCAGGAGACATATGTAATTATCCAAGCGTTCTTTGGTAAGTTGTATGGGGGTTGCCTCAAAGAATAATTTTGGGAGGATGTTCCAATGTTCTATGGCATTTTGCGGTAGGAATTCAGAGAGAAGATTAAGCTTAGACATTTCCGTGCATAGCTTTATTATATATCGACAGAGATGAGGCGCAATCCTTTCGCAAAGCCATCTTTTATTTTTGAAGTAAAATAAAATTCCCTTTTTATTATTTGCAATGCAGCGCGAATAAATTTAGGTATTCTAGTCTTTTTATGTAAGGGTCGTTTTTAGACATCTTACTAGGTTTGTTGCCCGATGCTGCACTTTTTAGAGACATGTTCCGTCTTTTGCGAGCCATGGCCGCCATGCCTGCATGTCGTGTACTAGATGAGGTCTGACCAACCAACATTCCACCAAAGATATCTTTAACACATTGTTTTCCCGGAAGAAATGTGAACAAGGCAAAGATCACGAGATTTGTAGAATCTATTGACGTCATAAAATCTCGTGACCTCTTATTCAATTGCAGACAGTCGTTGCCTATCAATAAGATAATTAACTCTCAAATTAAATGTCAGGCTCGAAGGGTGAAACATTATAGGTAAAAAGGGTAAAAGCAATTAGTCATAGATGTGGGCATATGATGAGAGGGGAGGTAGTTATTACAGCATGTTCATGAAAGCCTGTAGTGCATGGTTAAAGGCAGGGGTGGGTTGGGGCAGGGGACAGGGTAGCAGTCAGTCCTTAGGGGACGAGGAGGCGTGAGGGGGAATGAGTTTGTCGATAATTATCACGGCAATGTGAGATTGATCACCTGATGAAAGTGCTTACAGATTTCTGATTTTCTTCTCCGTTTTGCAACGGCCTCCGCTAAAAGAAGGAGACGCCCGGGTCGTCACCCGAAGTACGACCTAAAACGCAGCCTTTTGATAGACTGTATGGCCAGTGTCCAATAGGTGCTTTGTGAGTGAACTCTTATGTACTTAATGTTCTGCCCTGAGCAACCACTTCGGCATATTATCAGCTGACCGCATTGCCAACTGCCTTTGCGTGCGCCCGATGTATTTGCCTCCTCAACTACAAGTAACATCGTAAGCACAGTTTGATATGGTGTGTATAAGCAGAATATCTTTAGTCGGTCGAACTGGAATGGCCGTTTTCGTGCTTGTGTACAACAATTTAGCTGCTACCCTATCCCCTGCCCCACCCCACCATTCTTTAACCACGTCCTACATGCTTTCCTGAACATTAACTACCATGCTGTGATAATTATCCTCCACCCTCCTCTACCCCTTCACCAGGCGCCCACATCTATGACTAACTGTTTCTTCTCTTCTTACCTATCATTTTTCACCCTTCGTGGCTGACACTTATTTGGACAGTTAATTATCATGTTAATAGGCAACAATCATCTACAGTTAAATAAGAGGTCCCGGAATTTGATGACGTCAACAAATTATGCTAATCTCGTGATCTTTGCCTTGTTCAAAGAGGTATTTTTTGAAGACTTTAAAGGTCCTTTGATAATGTGCGGCACTTCCGTGCCATTTTTTGCAGTCATGCAACACTCTACCTATGGTTTCAGCTTGCTCTGTATACAAATATCGACGTCTACCATTATAATACATAACTTTAAATAATTTTGAACGAAGTCTATTTCATTTTGCCATGTTGACCGTCTGCCTTTCCTACGTTCCCCTTCCCACGTATTTTAGGTTGTCTGCGATTTGCTACATTGCCAATACAAGCGAACATGCGAGTCCCAGCAAGCAGTTGAGAAGAAGAAGACTCGATCGATGAGACAATACGTTTATTCGCCTGACGTTTCATCACGCCCGAGCCCACCGACCGTGATGAAAGTTCAACAGGCGTGCCGTCCAACAAACTATCCACGCGCAAGAAGGCAATAAAAATTAATTGTCGCTGTATGTTTGCAGTAATGACTGTATCCAATAAATACTACAAACTTCTGTGCATGCATTACCCGTTTCTGCTACTATTTCTTACTCATATCTCTTATGATGAATCTGCGACGGATGCCAAAACGTCAGGCGGATAAACGTATTGTCCCAGTGATCGAGTCGTCTTCTTCTTCTCATTTGCTACATTGCCGGTAGCTTCTTGCTTGCGCAAGCAGCTATCGAATCGGGGGTCGGATGAGCTCGCAGAGAAGCCGATGCGTTTCCCCGGCCTAGTCACTTGTCGGCCGAATTAAGCCCACAGGAGTCATCCTTATCTGGGGTGGTCTGATATGTTATGCTGGGATCGAGTCACTTTTGTATGAATTTAAAAAATAAACAAAAGGCTTACTGATACTAGGCTTTAGTAATGTAAACAAACTACCTAAAAAATGTCGTGCTAGAACGAGAACAGTCCCTGGGCCAAACCCCTATCCTTACAACTGAGCGCATACAAACCTAAGGTATGCTTTAAGTTAGCATGACAGGTGACAAACCTATACAAAAAAAGGCCGGACGATGACAGGAAGACTTTTTTCCTTCCTGTCAATCATTCAATTTATGAACAAGCCAAAGAAATTCCTTGGTTTAATTCGATACACTTTCCGAATCGCCCAAGTTTTTCTTACTGCAGTAGCTCTGCCACCTCATAACATGTCATCTAAACATTCTGACATAGGCGCTCGATAGAAAAAAATCACTGCAGTATGTTTGCAATTTTTTTGCAGTACAACCTCAAAATATGTCCATCACATGTCAGCGGCTTTCTTTTCCAGCACATCGAGCACTTAAGGAATGTGAATTTGTTTCTCATTGGTTTTCGATGCCCTTATATATTCAAATATATTTAATAGAAAAATTGCTTTAAGATATTTTTCCTGTTCTCTCTGTTAGTTAAATATTACATTATGTTATAATTCACCATCCTAGCAGGACAGGTATTTCCGATGAGCCTTACCACGTGTTTCGCCTAATAAATTAGTACATTAACTAACAAATTCATTCTACCTTTATGCTAGGAAAGGGTATCCCTTATTTGTATACAGTGCGTATTCACGAGATTTTTAAAATGACGAAATAGCCCTTCACAAAGCATCGTATTTTTCCATCCATTTAGCTTAATTTGAAAGTGTATCTTATGTTCCTAATTCACTGTATAATTCAACAAATCTATTATACTAGCATGCAAAATGTAAAGTGTATAGGTTCGTAGATTAAACGTTTGAATGTTGGCGGTACTACTGGCTAATTTCAATATCATTTGGTAATTCATAAACATTCTGAATAAGGAAAAAAACATTTTTTAAATTAGTGAATTAAAATAAAACCTTTCGCTATTTAATGAGAAATATTAACATGTCCACGGTTCTATACGATGAACTCACAAATATAAGACCCAAACAGAGCCAACCTCCACGATCTGGCATGCACTGCCATATAAAAAGGACGTGTCGGAAGCGACTGAGCGTATTGCCGTGGGACTAGGCGTTGTAATCGCACATCATCCCAAGGATACAATGCGCAGCCAGGTCATGAGAATCAAGGATCGATTAAATCGCAGTGAGCAGTTGGACGTAGTGTATCGCATACCATGTCTAAACTGTCCTATAAATAACACGGGACAGACTGGATGCATGCTGGGTTCGCGCATACACGAACACAAGTTGGCTGTTCGACAGGGTGACGCATTATCGCAAGTGGCTGCCCCCACCTACGAAATGGGTCACAATTTTATCATCGCAGCTGCGAGGATAATTGCCCACGTAAGCTGCAAGACGGGCCGACAACTGATTGAAGCCTGGGTGTCGAATGAAAATTCAGTTAACCGATGTATCGAACTGGCGCCCGTATATGTTGCCCTGCGCAGGTATCTCCAGACTCACGGCCCTTTCTCCCTCCCTTCCCCCCCCCTCCCGCCCCTATGACGGTTCATTAACCCCCTCCACCTACAAATATTGCTTGCTTTCGTTGAGGGTTAATTGGCCCCTTCCCTGTAAATGGTGCTTGCTTCCCTTGACGGTTTTATCTCTGACTATAGACTCCGGCAAAAGTTCGAAAGCTCAGACTAATAAAACTACGATTCCGGTGATCGAAACTACTTCATCTCAATCTATAAACATACCTGGTATGCGAACCTTTGCCTCAATTCGTAAGACTCAACACGAAGAGCCACAACTTTAAATTGCTGATCGATAAATTCAGTTTACGCTTCGGAAAAGGACATCCAGTCCAGCTGTTCGAAACTTATGCGAACCCAAAAACTCACTTCGGTGAGCACAACATGATCTGTGATCCATGATGTCATTGTCTTACAGAATTTAGTCTTTGAAGATGGGCTGAATTAGGCTTGGTGGCAGCTGTGGGTTATCTTGTCGGATAATTTATATCATAACTCCACTCAGTTAATATTTTCCAACCAAACTTATATGACAGCATTTTGCTGTTAGCACATCCAATACGAATTCTGAGGTTTTTCCGATGTGGGACCCAATTTTAAAAAGGAAACCGAGGAATAATCTATAAATCAGGCCCCATAGTGCTTACAATTCTCGAACAGACTAATCATAAAGACAACAAAAAAATCTAACGTAAACGCCTTCCTCCAGGAAACACCGCTTAATGATTATGCGATTGTTTTGTCCCAACCAGTCACACCCACCGTCCACATATCCGCGCCCAATAAAATTGTCTCTAATGTGCTTGCGTGGTAAACAAACTTGAAGCATAATCGTTATTGTCTAACGACCTCGTTTACGGGGCTGTTGAATGGAAGTTATGTGAGGCATTTAGCCAAAGAGCCTCAAGAGAACTTAAACAAGCCGTTGGACAACGAACTTGATGGGGAGGGAAGAAATACCAGTTAGGGAGGGTGTGAATAGGTTTACGTGTAAAGTTAAGGATTGTGGGCAAAATTGTGCGTGGTTAACGTTTCGGTGACACGGAGACAAACAGGCGACGGAGTTAATTGTTTTTAGTTGAATTAAGGAATTTGTAGAATATGTATGTGTCCAGGAAGTTTCATCGAGTGACTTTACTGAGAGCTATTCTAGTTCCGCCATGTCAGTTTAGCTGAGATCTAAAGCGAGGGAATACGACAGTTATCACAAATAGGAATGATCTAATTATTTATTCCTGTAATATATTAGATGAGGATAAGAATGTCTCTTTTCGTCTTTTTGAAACCAAAAACTTTTGCGTCTCTGCACTGCTGTCCACCTTTCATACATTTCAGGTTTGGTTTCTGGAAGCAGCTGTGTCCGTTGGTTCAGTTAAGCTACGCATTGGGCACTATCGCAGTTGATGTTTTGAAAAAAAAATAAACCAAGGGATACTAATGGGGCAATAATTGATGCCATAACTTCTGCTTTGTCGTAAATTGTGAAATTTGCATACACTTTTAGTAAATTTGCAGTTCTGATTTTTGCCCGACTTTGCCCTGATGAATGAAGCCGTGTGATGCAATACTCCACAAGAAATTAGGTAACAACTCAAAGCTGTTCGCTGCCGAACACAAATTCACCAAATTAAAATGATTAAGAAATCTTTGTTTGGGAAAACCAAGAAACCTAAAAGTTATCCAAAACAGAAACTATGTAATTATGTACAGGACAGAAGTCCAGGTAATTTTTCAAAAAAAATTGATTTGGGAAAACTGAGGTAAGAATAATAGTCTTTTTCTTTGTCTAACATTCTGAAATACACAAATACCTTTTATTAATGTAAAGAACACCGCAGTGCTTACTGAAGCCGTACGATACAACATTCCGCAGGAGATTAAGAAAAAGTTAAAAGGTGCCTGGATTAGCGGCTTGATGTAGAAACGTCTGCCGCTGTAAAAAACCAATGGAGAGTGAAATTTTCCTCCTCGTTAATTTTATCATTACAGCTACGATTAACGGTCACACGGATCCGATATATAAACCAACCTTGGGCAGTCATCATTTAAATTTAAGGTAACCACTGCCATTTGGACCACGCAACAAATTTCTGCAAACTATACACAAACCAATATATCTTTTAACTCATGAGAAAACGTGAATTTCTCAAGACATTTCCTGCTTCGCATAAACAGTGTATACCGCGTCCCTCAACCTTGAAGAGAAGCAAACGCTCTTAAACAAAGTGACCGTCTGTTTTCTATAAGTTAATTTTACTGAGCCATAATTATTTTCCACTAAAAGGTAGACTCCAAAATATTAACTTTATCAGAAATCGTCAAAATGGGGCAAAGTGCAAAGGTTTTTATGCACGGGGCACATGAAAATTGGAACATAATTAAAAATAATAAGAAACACAAAAGCAATATCCTCCGTGATGAAGCTTTACTGATCTTTAACCAAACTTAATCATCCCGATCAGCCTTGGACTTCATTCCCTGGGCCCTGACAGTGGCTGTAGCAGCCAGTCGTCTAGGAAGACGGGAAGGGCCATTTCCCGTCATTACTTTCAGACGAGGTTTAAAACGCCAGAAATGATCATTCCAGTACCCTTTATTGTCTTTGCCAGCATTACAATCTTCCGAGACTTCTGGCTGATGCGTGGCTGCTATAAGAGCCCGTAAAATGACATCCAGGTCCAAGAGTTAGTTCATAAGTGATTTGTCAACATAAATCCATGAGTGACGACATCGAACCTCGACACTTCTTGGAGGTTCCCTTCGGCTTAGTGTACACCCTTCGAAAGTTATTTCCACATATGGCCGTCTGGGTTGAATTCACTGTCTACCGGAAGAATAAGATCTACTCACAGAAGTACAATATGGCGAGTGCTGAATGCAACATGCGTAAGTTTGTAAAAGTTTAATCATTAATTGCATACCGGTGTGAACGCATGTGCGAAAACTTAGAAATAAGAATAAGCAGCATTAGGCATAGTAAGTATTGAAAGGAACTGGAAGATGTACTTAGTGTTTTTGAAGAAAAATGAAAATTTTCCCGATAGTACCCAAGTTCCGGAAACTTAAAAAATGGCTATACATTAGAACAATAAACTTAAATCTCTTCTTAATTTGAAAGCTGAATATTATTTATCTCTTTGTATAAAAAGAACTTTTCTTAGGTCAAAATATTTTGTACATATTACCATTACTGAATAACTGTTTATTGAATATCGTCAAATAAAGTCTGGCATAGTCTCGATAGTTTTCAGTGTCTTCAGTGATAAATTGATAACTTGTGTTTCTGTTAGACGTTTACATCAAAACATTTAACATAAGATCTACATGAAGAGCCCTTACCGAAAAAATGATTTTATAGATATAAGTTCTGATGAAGATGGCCATGTGGATCATATTTATTATTGCGTCAAAACAGCAAACCACACTGTCGAGAAAAAATAATGTCCGCAAAATAACTCGGATATTGTTATTCCCTAGATTTATAAATAAACTTCCAATAATAGGCTACCTCCTTAAAAAGTGCTTTATTTAGAAACTCAGCTGACAAATTGCTGTGTATTAACTATTTCAAAGGTAATGTCACAATGAGATTGGAAACTTTTGGCAATTTTTTTAATATACCCGAGGACGAACATTTCAATTGGACTGGAAATGGAAGAACTTACTTTCCTCTTTGTAGGGGATTATTTTCCGCTTACACGGATTTATTCCACGAGCTGTTATAAGCTTGCGAAAGCAAAAAGGACTGGCCATCTATGTGGCCATTTTTGAAATGCTCCTAATTCTGCTGCCTGCTCCGTTTCTTAGTAAAACATAAGCGGAACTTATAGTTTACAATAAAGTATATGTCTGCTTGGCTTACAGTTAATAAGGCCTCCTTAACATCACCTTCACTGTACCATATATGACGAAGTTTGTTTATGCGCTCAAAGTTATGGGTGGGGTAAAACGTTTTTTTCATACAAACTTATTAATGCATTTTATGATGCAACACTTAACATAATAGCAAAAAATTATAAGTAATTAATGATTAAATTATTGCTTTTTTTCTGAAATTAATGCGATTCTTTAAACTTGGCTTCAGTTCAATTTGAGCAACTTCGGACAAAATTTTCCAGTTCAAGAAGGGATAATTTTTCCTCTTATTTTTACTTATTCTGGAATTCTTTCCTAACACAATGCATATTACTGAAAAGTTTGGTTTTTGTCGTACCTTGTAACATAGGAAATGTCTTCGATATAGACTTGCTCATGATTAAACCCAAATCAGTGCCTACTTCGGTCCATTACTTTAAATAAGAGGGCAGTTTTGCAAATTAAAGCCTTTATAATCATTAAATTCACTCATTTAATCAAAATAACCTGTCCAAATATGTGCGAGCCTACCAAGTTAAATTTCGTCATAAAAGTTGCATGCGAAACTTGCCATATATGCCTCTAGAATAATGGCCTGCAATTAATTTATTTCTTAGCCAATCAACATTATTGCATAAGGCGTTTTCTATAAAAAAAAGCGGCTGTATCACTAGATTTTGCTGGTGAAGTTCAAGTTCCTGTATTCTTTGTTTCTAATTACGTCTACAAAGAATATCCACAGATATGATGAAAAGAAAGAACGTCTTCGGAAAATCGAGTCGTAGTCGTGAATTTTGAACATGCATCACTTGTTCGTCGTCAGACTAAATGAAAAGTCAAGGCTGGGAATTTTGCACGAGAGGTTTGGGGGCATAGGTTACAACGAACGGGGTGAAATTGGGTGGGAGGGTTATGATGACGTGACTCCTGCGACGATAGGTTGCGCTGGTGATGGGAGGGTGTTAACTTTTGGAATGTAGGCCACGTGTTCCGAATCAGTGAAAATCTACTTGACCGAGCATAGACAACTTGTTGTTGTTTCAGACTGGGTCCAGATTAGTCGACCATATGCAAAAACCGGTATAAGGTGAGTCAAGCTCTACGTGTCTGTTAATACTAGCCGGAACGAGTGCCATGCTTCGATGAATTCTCTTCTCACATATATTCTCCTTGGACGATCTGAATAGGCATCTAATAATACTTCTTAAGTGCTCGGAGAATAGCATAATCTTTTTGCTTGCTCGTGAACCGTTTGGGTTAAAACCTGTTGAAGTTTCCACCATTACTGGCCTGCCAGAATGTGTCCATACTCATGTAGAAAATATTCACTAAAGACTTAAGTCTGAATCCCATCACTGATCCGTAATCCATGACAAACAGAAACCGTCTGGCGTGATATATAAAAGTGGCAGCATTTCACAGGTTCTCATATACACCTCATCTACTGCACCCTGTCACGCGGAAGAAATTTGATCAAGGCGAAGATCACGATTTGAGCAGAATTTTATGACGTCATGAATTTCATGACCACTCATTCAACTACAGACGGTCGTTGCCTACTAATAAGAGAATTAACTGTCCAAATAAGTGTCAGCCACGAAGGGTGAAACGTGATAGGTAAGAAGAGAAGAAACAGTTAGTCATAGATGTGGGCGCCTGGTGAAGGGGTAGAGGAGGGTGGAGGATAATTATCACAGCATGGTAGTTAATGTTCAGGAGAGCCTGTTGGACGTGATTAAAGGGGGGGTGGTTGGGGCAGGGGCAGGGGGAGTGGACAGGAAAGCAGTCAGTCCTAAGGGTGACGAGGAGGCGAAAGCGGGAATGAGTTTATCGATCCTTATCACGTCAATGCAAGTTTGATCACATGTTCCATCTGCTTACAGAGTTCCGGCCTTCTTCTCCGTATTGCAGCGGCCTCCGCAAAACGTAGGAGACACCCGGTCGTCGCCCGAATCACGACCTTAAATGCAGCCGTTTGGTTGACTGTATGGCCAGTGTCCACTAAGCGCTTTGTGATTGAACTCTTGGGTACTTTATTTTCTGCCCTGAGCAACCATTTCGGCATGTGTTCAGCTGACCAA
>UYRU01000007.1:0-17246 GCA_900617775.1 Dibothriocephalus latus | reverse complement strand
GCCTCCGCATCAGTGCCTCCCCCGTGCGTTCCGATGACGCCACTCCCAGCTTTGTCTGCCAGACTTGTAATTACTCCTCTCTGCTGGTTGTCGAATCAACCCCAACCTCCTGCAGCCCTGGGTCATGAATCCCCCGCTGCCAGCCCCCTCCCCCCCACTGACTTGGTTTAAATTCACACCTGTATACCTTCTTCCTCTCTGCGCTAGTGGTCACAGTCTGTGGTAATGCAGCCTAACTACCTGAGAGAGGCACCCTCGAACTGCTGGCCTTTGGACGCTGCAAACATGCCGCCGTGGCTGCTGCCTCAGATTTTAACCCCGAGGTTCTACAGGCTCCTAACTTTTATGTTTTCTTTCAGTCTCCCGGTTGCATTGTCTGCGTTTTGATCATGATCTAAAATAGTCATCATCTCCATCAACTCTGTTTGACGTCTCTCCGTAGGCTCCTTCTTATCCAGTCTGAGTGATCTCATGATATTTTCAACAAAATTCGAAAATGCGTCTTCGAGTGCGAAGGTGTACTTAAATGAGTATTCATTGTCATCCAGCGTCATCCGAAGGTTCTTAAGGTTGCCTGCTTTTAAATGCAATTCTTATTGGCCGCCTGTGAAAGCCGCGCCCCGCAAACAAAATTTTACTACTTTAATAGTGGATATTTCTTTTATTCTTTTCCGGTACCCTCATAAATTAAAATATATTTTAGAGGAAACATGAACAAGAGCAATGTCTCTTGTACTCATTTTGTAGCCAGTGATGTCTTGAAATTGAAAACTCAAAGGAAAGATATGTTTCGGTTTAAATTTTGTTTTCCGATTCCCGAAGACATTTAAGCTCCACCCGGTCGTTGTATTTGCGTTTTGGATTTTCATTCTATGAACAGCACGCCTTCAATGTAAGAAAGAGTCCACATCGCACAATTGACGGGCTCGGGATGTGACCTGATGCTAGCGGTGGGCAAAATGCGAGGTCGACGGCTCAGCGCACGTCCCTCACTATAAATAATCTGCGTTAAATAAGTGCGGCTGGGAAAGTTTCCAACTGACGGGATAGCACGAACAGCCCTGTCAATCCAGTGTGTGGAGTGGTTGGCTGGCTGGCGGACCGAGGATCAGGCTGCAATGGGTCCTTAATAGTGTAACCTTCATCGTACTCCCACTCAGATGGGATTCGAACCACTACCCTAATTAGATGTGATTGTCTTGGCCCACAGTGCGTGTGATTGCGCCCTCTCTAATCTCCGTTGGTGACCTTGTCTTGACACCGGGCCCGGGGGAGGGAGAATAAGGTAGATGTAGCGAGAGTTTACTTTCATTATATGGCGCTGGTATGCATAGTCCTGTACAGTCAGTTCTAGGATTGCGTCATTGATAATTCATTGACTTGCACCCCCTATAGAGGTAGCCTTTTTGTAGCTGCTGCTATCCCTGTCGATGAACTCTTTGCGCGTTCGAAAGCTCAGAATAATTAATAAATTGCTCTGGTGCTCGCCCATTCTTCTTTACTCATGCAGACACCTGTTGCACGAACCTGAACAGATATTTGCAAAGGTCTTTTATTAAATTTACGTTGATCACAAGAGGTCCTTAGGGCACACATGATCGAAAAAGTTTATAAATCAGGCAAACGCCCCAGACGATTAATCAGACAAGGTTGGATGGTTTGCCCAATCGCTGAATGGTGTGGTGAGAATACTTTCAGAGCACAAAACGCGGGCTTTGTCTGAGCACTAGAACTTGAGAGACCTATCGCTAACAAAAACAGTAACAACACGGCCGCATAAGTAAGAAGTATCATTGAATCAATAACAAGTGCCAGATGTCCAGAAGCTTGCCAAATGTCAGGATAATTCACTCCGTTCCCCCGTTCTTATTGTGCCGTTTTTTGCGCACTAGAGTGTGTGGTCTCACGTCTAGGCATGAGTTTACACCGGGTTTGTCACCTGCGCCCGATCTTCTCTCACGGCTAATCAAAGGAGCAAACTCCCCAAAAAGTGTTTGTACAACCAAGTGCGTTTTCGATTAGGAAGGAGTATTTCCCTAAGGTTCTTATATTAATTATCGTGTAACGTAACCTGAAGACGTTTCGGTCAGTGCAGGCTGTCGGCGTTTGAATGCATTTCTGATCGACCGCCATCAAAAATCGGGCTCGGCAGAATATGACTACTTAAGTAGCGGATCTTTGTTCTATTGATTTCAGGTACCCTCGTGAATTTAACCATATTTTATGGAATATATGAACTAGATAAATCTATCTTCTACGCATTTTGTTGCCAATTATTTCTTAGAATTTCATACTCAAGAGAATGGTTTGTGTAGGCGCTCTCGAAGCTATCATGTTGCGCTAAACAAACGGGCCTCGGAAGATTGCCGACTGACGGGATAGATCGGACCGCGCTGTGAGCCAAGTGTCTTAAGTGGCTGGCTGGCATATCGAGCGTCAGTCTGCAGTGGCTCCTTCTTAATAGGGCATATACGACCCTCCAACCCAGCTGCGATCCGAACCGCTCCCCTAATTGTGTTTGGTTTTTGGTTATGTTGACCCATGGTGCGTGGGTCACGCCCTCCCCAACCTCTATTCGTCTCGATTTTGTCTGGAGCAAGAGCTCGGGTGAAATAGTATGGTAGCTTTGGCACGAGTCTACGTTCCCTTTAATCCAGTGTTAGGCACGGTTCCTCCACCAGTCTGTGGTGGAGCATACGATGGATGTAATCAAACTCAACGGCAAAACTGTCATCTTTTATAAGATATTATATGCGTTCCTATAAGTCATCATAATAATTAACTATTAAAACACGAAGGTACCTTTCCCTTGAGTAGAACATTGGAGGAAAGCATGATTTGCTAGCAACTGTGTCTAAGAAAGAGCATTTTTGTGCCTGCTTTCTTCGAAAGCTATGCATCTGAATGTAAAAGAGGATTGAAATCGATGTGCATCTGCATACTACTCGATTAGCCACTTTTTACGGCGCGTTGTTTTCTTTTCAGGAGACCGAAAAGCCGTTCATTCATAAACCCACATTCTGTTGTGTCTGAAATATCTTGAGATCATGCTGCAGGATAACTAATATCACAACCCCAATTAGGTATTCCTTCGTAATTAAAATGTATTTCCTGAGGCCAGTAGCTGTCTGAACGCAAGTAGTAGTAGTAGCAATCGTTTCTTTCTATTTATCTAAAAACATTCGGGTCAAGTGCTAAGACGAGATTCTACCAAAAGTAACTGTCCTGTATATCAGTAGTGTAATCAAATGTCAGCTTGTTGACGAATGGTCAGATGTTGTTATGGTGTCTTCTTTTCTTTTCGAAATCTGAAAATATTTCTGTCGCTTTTCCTGATGGATCTCCAAATAAACCTGCAAACGAATATTTAGTATTTATCAGTCGATACCACAAGGGCAGTGAGAGACATAATTATTTTAGAGATTTCAGTGCTCCACTGGTTAACTTGGGCGGCCGCTAAAGAGACAACCCCGCATGGATTTGTTCCCTTTCGCGTGTTTTTTTCGGCGCAGACTTCTAACGATCGGAATGGCGTCTAACTATGGCTCAGCGGCACACGGAAAGGACCTGGGTTTCTGACCTGTGAAACAATTTATGATGGTGGAGTGGGCAGGGGCGACTGTATCACTGGCTGTTTTTATCATGTGCCTCTGCATAGGACTGTTTTTAAGCTGAAGCTGTACGCGTACTATCTCGTTTGCACCGTCTTTGCGTACTGACCGGTGGAGAGGATGGCCACACAACATAAATCCAACTTGCCTTTGAATTTTATTTGCCTTTATCTTTTAAGATACGGGATGATAATAATAAATCTTACCCAAGTACGTGATGATGTCCAAAGGGAATGCCTTGGTTGAAGTTACGGCGGTGAATTGCGATATGTAAAACAGTTTACGAACGGAAATGTGTCTAGGCTCCTGTAAGGGGCACCATAAAATCCCACATCATTCTATGCATATACCAGAAAGAATACAAAGATTTGTGACCATCGCGTAAACTTAAATCATGAAGCAACCAAATTCTAAGCAATGACCTTCAGAGATCCGAGATACCCTAAGAAATAATTTAAATGCATGTCGAAGTAATTGTGTCGAAAACACGAATATTTCCCAAATCAGACTTCGGGGTAGGCGGATTCGGCTGGAGCAGCTTCTTACTTGGAGAAAAGGGCTTACAAAAATAATTGCCAAGCCGTTACCACTAAATGTCCTGTCAGGAAAGTTGTGCCAGTCTTTGTACGCTCTCACCCTTAGCTCTGTGTGCTTATAGACGCCTTTATTGTTTGCATCCAATAATTTAATGAGGAACATTGAGTGGTCCATTCCACGGGGCGAGTGGCCTAAGCAGAATATAGACCAGTTATGTGAGGTGGGAACCATCAGTAAGTGTTTTGTTCTGTGGGCCACGCGCGCGCACGATTAAGAGGCAGAAAAGAATACTTGACATCGACAAGCTTGGAAGCGGACTGGCGTATGCATATCGGATCCCGTGTAAAGTATAAGTTGCCTTCTAAACCTTCTTGTTATAGTGTTCTGATGGCATTTCATTTGTATTTGTTCCTACACATAGATCCCAGTGTCTTTTTTCTGCCTCTAAGGCTGTCCCTTTAATATGATATTGATTTGCGGGGGGCATTTCTACCGGCGTCTAGGGGACAGAACACGCACGTAGATATATAGAATTTTGAAAACAACTTCAACTTTTAAACTTCATTGACCCTTCCGTTAAGGCTTTCTCGTGAGTCCTCCTAATCGTAACACTTCCCCTGCCCAAGTTTATTAGGGATATCGTGGTTAAAAGTGTAATGATAATTGGGGGAGGGAAATTCATGTGATAAATGCACAGTAGGAAATAGACTTGTGATTGTTTTACTGAACTAGAAACCAATGTTGAAAGTATGCAGAAAGAATAAAATCGATCAACATAAACTTCAATTGGTAAAAAAACGATGCTCATAGGCCAATAACAATAGAAGAATAACTCCCGTTGGTTGCTATAATGAAAGAAAGGTATGGATAGGCGGCAGTTAAATCTGCTGAAAATGTGGAAGTGGTTTTTATTGTTAATCTGCGACAAAAGCGACCTCACAAGGAAGCTCTATTCAACTTCCTTGGGTCATAAATGGTTTACTTCAATCCATATTTTTATGTCGTCCATGAAAATTGGAGCCCAAGTATACATTTGGCTGGTGCAATCCTTCCCCGCAATCCTCCGAAAAAAGGAACCTAGCGGCAACTACTTTGCACTTTTGCCCACTGTGTGGTAAGACTACAAACGAGGTCTCCCTGTATTCTGGAGACCGAAGAACTGATCATTTTCTATATTCTTCCTCGAATTTCTACGCCCAAATCTTCCATATGTAACCATGTAATATTTTGGGGTTTGCAAACGAATGTTGCAGTATGTTCTGTCCCGAACATTCTTCGCTGCTCTCTATCTCCACTTTAACTAATGTTGCATTGCTGCTTATAATCCCGTAAGTGCTTTTCGGAACCGGTTATTCTGCATCACCTCCAAGTGTGCTTTATTTCTGCAAGAGATTTGCCATTGCGAATCTATCCACTTTGGGTGCTTTGTGATGGCGCTTCTTCTGAGAAGCCAGTTAAGGTAAACCGTCCTTATCAATAATGAGAAGAAATTCGCACAGTCGTTAACTGTTCTACCAGGTATGCCTGTTTCCCATGCTATCTCAGAAATTTCTCTTCTCATAAATGGATAGTCCTACCTTGAAATGTTTCTCTCCCACCTCTGAAGCAAACGTTTCTTTGGAAAACAGTGTGTATTCAACGCACAGCCTACTGCAGTCGTTTGACCCTAATGTTGAAATATCCCACAGATCTATCACACTTTCCTTTTCTAGCATAAAGACCTGGTCAAGGCAGTTTGACTATTGACTTTCCCTGGCCCGTTTTCCAAAGGTAAAGCTCTAGCAGAGAAATGTGTCTGTCGCTCATTCTAGTTGTTTTTCACTAATATTATCTGGCAGCCTCCCACAACTAATAATCCATAAAATCCTTAACAATGCGGGTATCGCTCTTCTTACTGCCTTATACACGGCAGCAAAATAATGAAATCATGCTAATAAATCCGCTTGGGTGAACTCTACGCCAGTAAATGCATCGGTGGACAAAAACTCCTCGCCTAAGTGCCTCCCATCCCATACCGTACTAAGTAAATCAGCCATTATGGTTAGCTTGAGGGTGACATAAAGTATAACTCCTCTTCCTCCTTTTCTTCTACCATTCTTAAATTGTTGATTACCACTCAGTGATATTTCGAAATCTGCGAAATCTGCAAAAGGCCACGTTTCTGTGATTCTTGTTAGCAGTGTGGAGCTACACATTCGTCCGCTATATCCGACATCGTCTATCCATTTCTAGACAAAATGTCCCTCAGGCTGACAGTTGGGTAAGGAAGCAAAAATGTGATGATTTCACATTTATGCCAGTTTTTTTTCTAGAACTCGGAGGAAGAATGTTAGCTTATGCAAATACTACTAGAGTCAATAATTCTGAGAATTGGAATGATTAACAATACCAGCGCCGGTATTTTGAATAACTTGCGTACTAAAGAAATGCCGCTTGGTACTTTTTTTAAAATCTTTCTGTATTCTCTTGTGAATTAATTGTTTGTTGGTGTCAAACATACCGTATAACCTATATTATATACTCATTATTGTTTTAAACAACACTAACAGGGATTTTGATACTCGTGATTCAAGGTTAGCTCTGCGCGGAAAAACAAAAGTGACATAAATACCTGTGTACCTGTGTATTTAGAACGTCGTCTGAAATTCCTGTGACGTTTCCTTGGCATATGGACAGCGGTCCCTCAATTGCAGTGTAAGATTCTGTGTAAACGTTTCCGGTCTATAGTTTCTGCCTTATTTCTAAACCTTGCACGTATTTTCCGTCCATGTAATTATATATTAAGATGGACGTATACGTCCATCTGCACATTCTTGTCTGCACGAGACTTAGTTTCAACTTGGCTGAAAAAAATATATTATTCGCAGTTGCGATGGGATAGTTTTGTGTTAATTGCTATTATAATTGCAGTTTTAATCAAATAAGAATGTAAATATAGCGAAAATTAGAGTGAAATAATTGTATTTACATACTGAAATGATACGCAAACCAAATTGTTACTGGTTCGTTTTGTGTATTGTTTATTTGAGTTATTCTTCCTGTTTAGCGCTCAATGGACTAGATAGATGAAATAATGAGGATATCTGGATTTTTCTTATATAAGAATGTATATGCATATTGATATTCCTTATAAGCATTATAATGCTAATAGCGGGCTAAACACGGAAATGACAATTCTTTTAAGTTAAATTTATTCAAATTTGACTGAAATTTAATTTATCTGGTGCGAATTTCTTTTTTCATATTCCCGTTTCCAAAGTATTTTTTACAAGTTTGGTATACATTTAGGGCAGACACACATAGCAAGTGCACACCAAAAGGCTCGAATCAAGAAGATGATAAGATACAGAGACTGACGGTACGTTTTTATAAATGATCTGTTTAAGTTTGGTTTTTTCTTTCGTTTGAAATACGTGATAGAAAAAAATGTTCACTTTTGAATCCAAAAGGAGTAACGTGATTTTAATTAACAGGTTAATTCTCATGGTATTCTATGCGGCTCTTAAATATTGAATTCCTCGACCTTAAAGTTTTATACGAAGTGTGAGGTGTACAAGTTCTTTAATAATCTCAAACAATCCAAATAATGAAGGCCATAGTGTTTTGTGTACATGTTTATTTTGTTGATAAAAAAAACTCGTCACACCATTAGACAATTTTGTAATAAACGACAGCAAGAAAACTATTATTGCCGATAGTTTGATGTAAGCACCTTTAGGGTTTGAGTTTTAAAAGGTAATATGCTAAACTCATTCTAGCTTAAAAATTATGTAATTCATTTTACCCAAGTGTTAAAAACCTCGCGGTCTCGTCAGGCTTCAAACACACGCCAGCATGGGAAGGCTGTAGTACAGCCAACGCTCTAGCCAGCTGAGCACTCGAAGCCCCACTGGAAACCATGCGTTTAACATCACTGGGGTAGGTTTACGCGCCCAGCCTTATGCAATGTATGGAATCCACTTATTCTGGTACAGTAATCTGACTGTCCACGCAGGATTACCTATGCAACTAACCTAGAATCCACCAGATGACTACCAGGAACACTCAATTATTATTAGGCGAGGTTTAGCAGATTTCCGCAACTAAATTGACCCAATTGTGAAAAAATTGGCAGTCAGCTTACGGACGGAAGTTCCTGGTTAAAGCGCTTGCTGTTTGTTTATTTATTAGTTATTCGACCAAAAAGTTTAAGCGACGTTAAACCATGGGTAAAACTTCACATTATTTATAAAAACCTTCATGTCGATATTTTTATGTCGAGGGGAATGGTCATTGTCTTCTTTATGAAATAGTACGAAACTTTCAACGATTCATAACGATCATGTTCAACTAACTAGGATACGCCAAACGGACACATCAAAGTGGCGCAGGGTGCATGTGCCACCATTAACTGCCCAATTTCCACGAAGGAATTATCGGTGGATGTGACGAGGCTCAGTGTGCCCTCAGATATAACCAACGGGTCACACCAGAAAATGTTTATCGTTTGTCCGTCTCGACAAGTAGCCGATCAAATGCTCAGTCTAAAAACACACCGTTTCGAATATTGTGACGGCTGTTGTCCACCGTCAATTGCTGAAGATGCTGCTTCACAAACTGAGCCTAATGTGAGTGCACAGATGGGAGCACCTCCACCTTATATTTATTTGAAGGAGAAGAGGATCGCCGAGGAGTTCGAGAACGGCATATCTTCCACGGATGAATCCATCTACAGTACATCTGTTTCTAGCAGAAACGAAAGTAAAATTTCCGAACCACCAGCAGGAAAGAACAATAGTATTGTCACGATGTGAGTTGTGTGTTAATTACCTTGAATTTTCTCCGTTTATTTTCCACTGTTTTTTGTTTATTTGACGGACTTATATTTCTTGAAGATTTTTACTCTCAATGATAGATATTTAAGAGCAGCTGGTAACCGACTCAAAAATAAGAAATCAACTGGGCTCAATGAATGCACAAATATGGAAGAGGAAGAAGGGTTGTGGAGCGCCGGATCAATTTGTTTATTGTTGTGAGCTTTCGCGCTCTTGTGGGGCGTCTGAATTGCACACCGTCCTAAGGCTATCACTTGCAGTCAGGTAATGAAACTAAAAGACCCACTGAACCCCAATTAATAATCCGACGTAGTGTATCACATCCCATGCTTAAATTGCCCCTGTAACTATAAAGGGCAAACTGAACGCACGTTCGGTTTGCACATACACAAACATAAGCTGGCTGTCAGACGTGGTGACGCATTGTCGCAGGTTGGCTGCCCAGACCTATGAGACGGGCTACGACTTTAACTTTGCAGCGACGATGATAATTGCTTATGCCGGCAGCAAGACCAAACACGAACTCATTGAAGCCTGGGCCTCGGATGAAAACTCAGTGACCACATGTATTCGGCTTGCGCTCGCATACATCGCCTTCCGCAGGAACATCCACACGGCTGAAACCGCTGATTAATGATTTCTCCCTCCTTTTGACGTTTCATTGGCTACTACCCCCTACAAATGTTGCTCGTTTGTCGTGGACGCTTTTATCTCTGACAATGGACTCCCGCAAGAGCCCGAAAGCCCAGAACAATAAACAAATTCATCCGATGCTCGACAACCCTTCTTTCTCTTCCATGCAAATACCTGGAACGCGAACATTTTCTTTCATTCATGAATACACAATCAGTTTAGCTATTTTGTTCTCAGTGAATTGTGAGGCACATTGGTCCAAATAGATAGTGAAATTCACAAACCTCCAGAACGCATATTGCGTGAGGTCATTTCTGATTTAGATTTAGATTTTGAACTTAAATTATCTATCTTGGTTTCTTATTATTAGGTCTTTCTTCTGGTATTCTGATGAACCATCTAGTATGAACAGTGCAAAGAAGTTTAAAAGATTCGGATTAATTATCGGCTGCATCTTTTGTGAAGCAGGAAATGAACAAAATCTTTGGGAATTTGTATATTGTTCATCAGTTGTCTACTTTTTTGACTCAGACCCGAAACTAAAATTATTTCCTAATGTTCACTTTTCGTGTTTGGTCAAACGGTTTTCCAAGACCTAGGCGGATTTGAATGTAACTACTGTTTCCTAACAGATCGGGAACAGTAGACGTCTACTGACTGCGAGGTCCAGTGGGACTGCAATTGATCCAGACAATATTGTGTTGGATGTGTGGCTTGAGATCTCCTATGTCCATACTGCCTGGCTATGAGGGCGTTAATCCTTTCCAATAGCCATGTCTGACGAGACGGCTTGTTCTGAGAGTTCCCTACTTACTTAATCTGATATACATTTATTTTTGGCATTCCAAATATCCAAAAGTGTCTTTTTCGCATTCGCATTCATCGCGTATTTTATTCATAGTCGATCGAGATTCCAATAAAATAAACTTTTTTTCGTATAAATTGGAAATCAGGCATCTCAAGAAATGTAATTTAAAGAGAAGACGTTCTTTGGGACAATAAGGTAGAATTATTCGGTGAATTTTTGAGACTGGTTGTTCAGCTCGTCTTCAGACTAGAGAGAATATGCAACGGACCATTAGCATTTCAAAAGTGCAGAAAAAAAGCAATAGTCATATGGACTGAGCACTGATTGGTAACTGTGGTTTATGTCAGTCCGTATTATTCCGCCCGTTTGAACTTTAAATTGTTCGTTGCATAGTCATTCTAGTCTGAAAACGAGCTGGGGAACCAGTCTCGAAAGTTTACCGAGTAACTCTACCTTATTGTCCCAAAGAACGTCTTCTCTTCAACGAACTTGTTTTTGTTTCTTGTGGAGAAAATAATTTGATACAAAAGGCAAAAGGTCGTCTTTGTCGTCAGTATTTCAGGATGTTAAGTCCGTTAGGGCGAGAATGATTGGCGAGGTCGAATGTAAGAGAATGAGTCTCTAGCTCGTGTTTTAAACAACCTTTCAGCGTATGAAGTCGTCTGCTTTTGGGGGAAACCTGAGGCTAATTAGCACACGAAACATCTTGCGGTCAACGTAATTCTTCATAGATAGTATTGCCGGCAAAAACAAGGGGGACTAGCATGGCCATTTCTGACTTATTGGCCGTCTTCAACCGTTAGCAGTGGGTTAACGGTCATCAACGAATATCAATACCTCCTGGCCCAAACCGGCAAAACAATGATTTCGTGGCTAAATGGTTAGAGCATTAGACTCTGAACGAAAGGGTCGCGAGTTCGAGCCTCGGGTATTGCACCACTTGGGGCTGGCTATTACTAGCGGATGACGGCTAATGAGCCAGAAATGGCCATTCCAGTCTCCATTTTCTTTGCCGGTACTGTTATCAACTTAATTGTTTTTCGTAGAATAAAATGCTATGATAACTATAGCCTGCTCTGTGGCATGCAAGGAAAAGCGGCGTGGTTCGTCCAATAAGAAAAATTCAGCAGGCATGGCGATGAAAGCCAGCGCTTTTTAGCAAGACTCCCTCTGATGTGGTGCCCCAAGTTCGCACTGAGTGCTCTACATATGAGCTGTAATCAGGACTATCAGTCTATAAATCAATCTATGTTTCGTTCCCTCTAGCTCGCAAAGTGATCCCGATCTGAATATGTGGTCATCGCCAATCTGGTAATGGAACATGTGTGTTCCGGCTTTGCCATGGAACTCAATTCAGAACCCTCGCAGGCAGCCGCATAGCGACAAGTAGGATAGGATGGAGGGGAACAGTGGTTTACCTTGTCTTTGCCGGTTCCACTACATCCTGACCCTGTCTTTTGGGACTAAAAGTCTGAACTCTTCGTATCAGATGACGAGACCAGGTCTGTATGGTCGAGTGGTGTTGTGACCTAAATTCAGCCGCTTGTTTATCAGTGATTGCGCGTGACCAGATAACGCAGTTCGGAGAGTATTGGCGGCCAATAGCCTACACATGCTATCGATTTATATTTTTGCATTTCATAGTCTGTTAAGGGCTGCATTTGCCTTGAGAACTTTACGTTCTACTGCAGTTAAAGGTCATTAGGAGTTTTTATGCATTTTTATGGATCTGAGATCATAACATATCAACGAGTAATTTTAAGACGCAAATATGGATGGGATGTAATATAGCATCTGCCAAGACTTTTTTAGATAAGACTAATTAGGGCGTAATTTTGGCTTGCATGTCTTAAAGCTGTAGCTTGCTGCGTGTCTCTAGTGTCATCCGCTCCTTGAATTGCATTATTGTCAACAGAAGACGGGAAAGCGTTCTCAATATGCCAATTTATAAGCCTCTCTTTGAGGACGGTATTCGACGTCCTTATTGATCGATGTGTTCGAATGGCTTTAATTAGCCTTAAAATTAAATGGCTGGTTACATTAATGACGTAAGATTCTAGTAACAGAAACTAGTAGATGAGAAACTTTATCTGACTTAGGGTCTTCTTGAAGGTTCTGGTGACTCGCATGCATAATTTTAAAATTGGCTACGCTAAACCTTCCTATCATGCTCAACTTACAACAGATTTTGTTCTGGATTTGCACGCCAACCGGTTCATAATTTATTCCACAAAATCTTTTATTGTTATTTCCTTATCAAACTTCCAAGTACCTTCGAACTACTGAACTACTCTGACTGGTATGAAAAAAGTCGTTTAGAAGATTATAGTAGTCATACCTGCTATTCGCTATACCAGTTGTAAATTTCCTATATTACTCCTTGAACTTATGAGTCTTTTCTAGGGACGGGCTTTCAACTCTCTTGAGCGCTGAGACAAAATATTTAAATATCTGCAATATGGCTTAGGTACAGAGAACTCGTCATTATCTTTTAGTGATTGAATTATTACTTTCTGCTGTCCTCGATGGAAAACACTATTTTACAAGAGTGGCCGATGACAGCTAATCAGTCAGCGATGGCCGTTTAAGTCCTCCATGTCTTTGTCGGTAATTTTCATTTGCCTACATTACTAACCGCTATGCAACTGCTAGCGGGGCTGGAGCATGAGTTCCCAGGCAAAGCGAAGGGTTAAGTGCGCTTCGTTAGCGATCAGTAAACGTTCATCAACGAACGCCATTTTTGTCCGAGTTTTATTAATTCAGTGAAATTATCTTTGATTTCCGAGGGCTGCATCAAGTAAGGATGACATAGATGGCCGCAAGAACAGGACGGGGGAACAGAAACCGCCCACAATGGATGTGGCTTTCTGTCCAATTCAGGGGAAATTAGGTGTAGTATCAAGGTAAGGGTTAGGTTTAGGGTTGGGGCTAGGAATAAAAGAAGAGCCAAAGTTTTAATTCGTGTTAACTTTAGACTTAGGGTAAAGTTAGGGTTAGGTTTAAGGTTAACGTTTAGGGTTATAATAAGGTAATTGTTAACGACTAAGACGCGGAAGTATTTACCCTTCCTGAAATTGATCGCAAGACCGCTTATTTTAAGTGGGTGGGAGGGTGCCCATTCTCGTGCTCGGTTTAGGCGGCCATACAAGCCATCTTTATCCTACACTATATTAGTATGCAAGTTGATTATTTTCTGGACCTGATTTGACGTCGTTATTCCCCCTCCCCAATAGTTTTTCAATGTGGAGCACAATGATGGGCACTTCGATTCTCACAATGCCTTGGGCGATCCAACAAGTGAGTCCTTCCAGTTGCAGTTTTATGCTATTGGAGCTGAGTTTGAGCGCATTCGGTTCATGCAGACTCTGGTTAGTATTCTGTCCTAATATTCTTTCAGAAAGGTTCCTTTAAAAACCCCTTCTTGCCTAACTAGGCGGGCTTTGTACTCGGGATCTTCCTCATAACTGTGGTTGCTTTCGTGATGTGCTACCTGGCCTACCGCATCCTTAGAGCCTCTTCAGAACTCGCAGGTACGTGTGCAAGTATTAACCGAAAAATGTATTCCATAATTTTTTTTTACTTGGAAGAAGGGAATTCAGATGCGTCCGAACAGCAATTAAGGCTCGAACCCGCGACCTGTTGGTGGACGACGACTCTGATTATTGAGTCATGGGCTCGCTGTCTTGCCGGTATGATCGGGAATACTAACATTGGTAGCTGGGCGTTTACAGATCGCCACTCGCCCCGTTCTGGTTTGGGGCTCACTCTCGACACACAGCAGCAGCCATACAACGACTAGTATTATAGACAGAAGAAGGTTGCCAATAAATACAAGGAAAACTAGAATGACCATTTCTGGCTTGTTCGCCGTCATCAGCCAGCCATACCCAATCTCACGTGTGGCGACCTCCGTAGTCTGATCTCGCAATCAGCTTAGTAGAAGTCCAACGCCCTAAATATTCAATTTTCACGGCACTCCTCTTCTGGTCATAATACTAGCAGCTGTAGGGCTGCTGATGGGGTTTGAGAGTGAGCGCCAAGGCACTACGCGAGGAGTGAGCCTCATATCCGATCCGTGAATGCCTATCCACCAATGTTGATATCCACGATCGAAACCGATAAGAAAACGGGCCCGTTACTGAAGGTTCGTAGCGTCGAGCTTCTAGCTAGCAGGACACGGGTTTGAGCCTCTGGGGTCGCAACACATGAAGTTCGGTATGACTGGCTGATGACGGCTAACGAGCCAGAACTGGCCATTTCAATAGAAATCAAGTTTTTACTGATCCAGTTGCCTAATTTCTGTTACTCACCTTCCTATAGCGTTCACTTGTGCTGACTTATAACTGTTTGTGTAGGATGAACCGAGGAAAATGATATTAATTCACAGGTATTTGTAAGTCATAGCGCCCTAGTTAACCTGCAAAGCTGGTCTTTTAGATCGCAATTTTGCCAACAATGGCAATTAGTGTCCACCGTTATAATTTCTGATCTCACTTTATAAACTTGCAAATGCAAAGTTGTGATAATTACTTACCTAAAATTATTGTAGGTGTTGACTTTCACGTTTTACGTGCGTTTAGTCTATTCTTCGATGATTTGGCGATAGAGCACCGGTCAGCTGTTTCCAAACCAGGCTGGCCTTCTCACCTAGACCGGAACATAACCATCACGGTTTGATGTTCGTGCCCAGTTAGGCGTCCTCACGATTATTCTACTCTCATACATGGGTGACCTTGCATTCTGGTTGAAAGTTATTTTACTTGCATGTGAAGTGCTCGCGCACATATGCCTGTACACAGAACCGCTCGACTTTGAAGTCTCCTGTTAGGTCCACTCAACTGCTAGCATAATAACTGTAGAGTTTCGAAAAAGCGGTCGGATTTGCTAATATGCCACTCCTTACCCACATGATAGGGAAATGAACGCCTTCGCATAATGCAGCTTGCTCTGTGGTAACGTCTAGGAAGGAATAATAGGTAAGGATGACTTGTATGGCCGCCTAATCAGGCCACGGGAATTGGAACGCTCTGCTCACTTAAAATAGGTGGCCATGCGATAAATTTCAGGAAGGGTAAATATTCCTGTCTTAACCTTAACCCAAAACTAAACTGCAACCTTAATGTCGACCTTAACTGTCGTACAATAAACACGAACCCAAACCTTAACCCTTAACATAATCCTGCCCTTAATGCCCCAACTCTGACCTTAACTCCGACCCCAAACCCAACCCTTATCTCCGGAATTTGTTGCAAAGCCTCATGTATTGCGGGCGGTTCCAATTCGCATGTTCTGTTTAGGCGGCAAGTTGTCCTTACCGATTAATATCCCTGGGCTTTTACCGTAACCTCAACCCTAAATCTAATCCTAGCTGTAATCCTAAAGTTAACCCTAACCATTAACGTATTCCTGACACTGATCTTAACCGTAACCTACTTAAGTTTTAAAGCTAACCCTAACCTTAACTTTAACTTTCATTTCTCTCGAATTTATTTCAAAGCCACCTGTTCGATGGTAGACTTCTGTTCCGGGGAAATTACTATGCGAAATTGGAGTAAACTTTTCGGAGCAAATTAGTTAACGCTCTGTCCGAAAGGAATATACGAGTTGAAATCGATCAGCTGCTGCGAAATAACTTCATAATATTCACAAGCCCCCGATAGGCAGTCAGTGATTTACCATACTGACAGCACAGGTACCAGCTGAACGCTGAGACCCGTCGGCTTCCCTCAACCTGCACCAGTGCAGGACGCAGCTGCGAGAGCTTCGGTTCATCAGTTGGTCCCCCAGTATCTCCTGTTTCCGACGGTTTTACTTCAACTTTATGCAATAATTTCCGCCCGAAGTAAGCAAAACAGCATAGAAACTGATACATGTTCGCAAGTCTTGCCACAGCGTCATGTAGGCTAGCCCCCTTCCCACCCCTCCCCCCAAAAAAGCTCCCCCTTCGCTTGTATAAGAAGAAAAACAGTAGCGTTGACGTCTCTTTTTAATTTTGGTCTGTCATTTTATGGAACAAAACAAACCCATTCAGTCGCGGGCGCTTAAGAGTGCTTCGGGGCAAAGTCAGCAGTCAGATTTGAGTCACGCGAACCAATGTCAAACACATGAAACGTGCTATCACTGGAGATTTGAAAAACAAATATCACGGGAAAACAAAAAAACATGAAAGTGAAACGACGAAAAAGGGTTCGTAAGGGTACCCAGACGAACATCATCATGCATTAAAAAGTTTCAATAAGACACGTTAATAGGAATCGCCCGTGGTACAGGTGTCCAGGACGCTTAGTGTTAAGCTTAAAGTGGGGGTTAGGATGACGGTTTGGACATGCCTTAGCTTTATACAGTAGTCGCCGGCTATGTAGTCCACGGTAATAGACCCAGCCGCATATTAAGCCCAAATCAGCTTGGGACGGAATTTTACATAGCATCCGCCGGCTAATAAGCCCAGTCGCCGGCTACAAAGCCCAGTTTGCCAACATGATAGCCGCGTATTAAGCCCAAATCAGCTTGGGACGGAATTTTACATAGCAAAATTCCCAAGTCAGCTTGGGACGGAATTTTACATAGCAAAATCCGCCGCGTATTAAGCCCACATCAGCTTGGGACGGAATTTTACATAGCAAAATCCGTATTAAGCCCAAATCAGCTTGGGATGGAATTTTACATAGAAAAATCCGCCGGCTAATAAGCCCAGTCGCCGCACGGAATTATAAATAGCAAAATCCGCCGGATAATAAGCCCAGTCGCCGGCTATAAAGCCCAGTTTGCCAACAGGATAGAGTGAGATTCTCATCTCTCTGCGTGCGCAACTGGTTACATGATTTTGGTCAGTCTTACGCAAAA
>UYRU01000006.1:0-17491 GCA_900617775.1 Dibothriocephalus latus | reverse complement strand
AGCTCGCAGGCAATGCAGCCCGCGGCAACAAGAAGACCAGAATCATCCCACGTCATCTGCAACTCGCCATCCGCAACGACGAGGATAACGAATTTAATTTTCCCGATATTTGCCTGGGTGGTCTGTGAGGAGCTGTCTCCACGTTTAGCGACTAAATGTCATTAGCCGGCTCTACAGGTCCTTCTGGAGAGATAGCATCAGGGAGGTCGAAATCAACCGATCTGCATTTTACGAACTAACAAGGGCACTTGCGGACATTTAGGAAACTCGGATAAACACTGCAAATGGATTTGGTGGCTGTTGTCACGTTCTTTCCTTTGTGACATTCAGACACTGATGAACGTGCCTGCCGTCGGATTTTATGTCTTCCTTTCGGTGAGGTCTAAAAGTCAAAACAATTTTTTAGAGAAACAGGGCCAACCTGATCTACAGAGACAGCTGCTTCAAGTGGTACAGACATAAACACCTTCAAAGCAAAACCAGAAAAAAAATTGACACTAATTTCTGGTACTCCTAATATTCGAGCCATTTTTCCGCCATCAGAAGTCACAATGACGGAAAGCAGATGGCAGAGAAACCAATAAAATGAATGATTAGCAAGATATTGATAGGAGTAAAAGTGACGTTTGCTCCATGTTCGGCGGAATGGATGACACTTGATTAAATTTAATTACATATATGTGATAGGAAATGAGACAAAGGAGATGGCAGCGCAAACGGAAGCACAAAGAATGGACAAGAGACAGTCCTGGGTGGTCAGCATTGACGACCGTTAGCCGCTGCTGGCATACAAAAGTGTTAGGAAAGAGCTGTCATACGGCAGCTCTAGTTGCGCAGCAGTCAACCGCAGCTAAAGGAAGGACAGCCGGTCAGCTGACTTTGTTCATAAAATAACAAGGTCTTGAAATACACGATTAGATGACTAAGTGGTGCCAAATGAATCAATGGAGACGCTGTAATGTGCGCCACACCGTTGCTGAATACCTCTGGCCATGTACCAAATTCAGAAGGTTTTAATGCCCGTGCATTTGTAAAAAGTGAATGTTAGAGAATCCCCAAATCCTGTTTTCCATGCAAATGTATCATGGGCCGATGGGGGATCACTACATCCTGTCAGTGGCACTTGAGTAGAAGACATTTATTTACCCAAATGCTACCCGCAATGCTCGGGAGCAACTAGATGAGTACAAACTCAAAGCGTTACTTCGTAATCGAGTACTGCAACTGTGCGATTAGGAACGCTTTAAAGATTTTTCCTGTTGTCATGTTTATAGTTCACGGATCCAGTGGGCGATGCTTTTCATGTCATAAAACAACATTTGCATAGAGGCATGGAAGCTTGACAAGTGCAGATGAATAAGGACAAAATGATCTGTAAGGTCTGTGAAGTTATCCATGTTGCACTCGTTATAGTATTAAAATTCTGGTGCGCTTGTGCAGGAAAGTGGGGCAGAAAAAACTGTTGGTTGTCAATATCTCCGTCACTTGCATGCCCAAACAATAAATTTCTGCAGTGAGACAAATGCATGGCGCAATCCCTATGGCAACCGAGACGTCCATCAGTTTTTTTACCAATATGCAAAAACGTAGTCTTCACTGTCAACCAACAATCTCGGTGCGGTCTCTCGCAAGTCCAGATGGTGCATGGGGTATGGGAACATGGAGGCTGTGGCACGCATCTCAGTTCTGCTTTCCATACTGTAGGAAATACCCCAGGGTCAGATAGGAGAGCAAGCCTATTTTTTGAAGTACAACAATATCCTGAAATTCGTAGGGGTTACGTTTCTAGACCTCCGTAACTTTCGGAAATGAATGATGTTGGGCAGACAACTGACAAAGATCTATCAATACCAATCTCCATATGATGAAAACTCAATATCTTCTCAGAAAATTGCAAGGCCATTTAAAAATTGATGTTATCAAAACATCACATGGACGTGTCCAATAAAAAGCGAGTAAATATTGAAGATGCGCTTTGACTGGCCACATCTTCGTGAGCATATTTCATGTTCGTTACGAGCGTTCTTCTGGAGTATGAGTGACTTGTCCTGGTATTATGAGGAGCCTTCGTGTTTTTACTGTAATAAAACTAAAACAGAGTCAATTAGGATATCGGATTACCCCAAATTCATCTTCATCTATGCGCTAATACATTGTCGCAAAAATCATACCATATAACGTAATATATTAACACTTTGCTGAATGAAATAAATAAATCTCCTGTAGGACCCCTTGCTGTCTCTTAACCAACGTCTTAAACACATGATAATGAGACATGAAGTATTATTGGATACAGCAAATAAAACATTATGTCTAAGTCCTCCCCATGTATTATTGTTTTTAACAAATTAAAGGCTATGCACAACTTCCCTATCTCAAACAAATCTACAGATTACAAATTTTAGACCTGCGAATTTTAATTAGGAAAGAATACGTAGATTTTGAAGCCACGGAATCAGAAACGCAAATCTGCGGGGTGTTGCTTCGATTGGAGAGCGAATTCATCGGATTTACAGCACGTGGCGATGGTGTGGGACCTGTGGACAAAATGCAAATCGAAATCTCTGCTCTTTATTTCCGCACAGAAACTGCTCGTCATTAGTTCGCGCTCAAGCATGGTTTACCAAGACCTTACTGAAACGTTTTCAAAACATATGGTCCTAGGTTGAGCTGAACCTGTGAACTTTTGTGGTTGGCCTTGCATTTTAAGAATAGGCCGAAAATACGCTAGGTCACGGAACGGCTGAAGGTTGCGAAACACGACGGTAGTCCCTGTGTAGCGCTGCAAAGTTTTCAGAAAACCCTGCATATTACGTGCATTCATCTACAAAGGACAATCAATGAAGACCGTGAACTGGAACTTTAGGGCAGATTGGTAGGTTTTACTGTGGTCGAATGTATTCAAACAAGCCCCAAAGCAACCGAAACGGAGCACTGGAGTCACGGTTAGGACCTCCGTGCAATTTATTCTGACAGAATTTCGAAGTCATTTTTATTGCCGGTTACAAAGGCATACTGAATAGCGCAAGAGAAAAATCCTGAAACCACTTGAGCAGATATGAATCGAATAATTTAATATTACAGAAACCAGAGCTGGAAGGGCAATAGCTGGAACTCGAAATTCATTCGTCTACCTTTTTAAGACTCGCTTAAGCCAATGAGTCAGTACACAAGGGCTGCAGTATTTCAAAGGTTATTTGCCCTGCTACGAAACACTTACCGTAATTAGACGCTCCGACCTTCATCCGACTGGCCGGAATAGTCAGCCCTATTTGAGACTTGACCAGCCGTAATCTCATCATCGTGGTCAATTAGTGGCAGTGTAATTACTCAGTCATATGGCTCGCTAAAACTCCACCCGCGCTCCACGCGTGATCAACTGCCCTGCCCAGACAAAGTTTCAACCATTCTTATTGAGTGGGAGACATCGTGCTTGTTACTGGGCTGCAGCTGGCCAACCATGATTCGAGCAAGTCGTGACTAAAGCCCTGCCACAAATCGCAAGAATTTATATCTCCTCGGTCGTGAAGATGTGACCACAGCTCGTTGAATGAGGCATTTCACGAGAGCTAACGCTCTTCCTCCTCCTCCTCCTCCCCACTGTCGTTGTTGCTTAATATTCAGCCATACCCCCTCTGGGGTAATTTCACTTGCATTCGCTTTGTCCGCTATTGCATCAGATCCGGTCACAGATCAGGGACTTTTGCAGCCGTGCCAGTAGATCTTTCGACCTCATTACTTGGCACCTAATGGCGGACGCTGGACAATGGGCAATTTCAACTCCAAATGGTGTGATAAAACGGCTGATGTCCTGCAATAGGTGTAAAGGTAATTTGTATGGCCACCTTAACAGGACACGGGAACAGAAAACGCCCATAATGCATGTGAATTTGCGCCACATTGAGGGAAAATTAAGTCTAGGATTAATGTGAGGGCCAGAGTTAAGTTTAGGATCATGTTTAAGGTTGGGATTAAGGTCTAAGTTGGGGCTGGGTAAAGGTTCAGAATTATGTTAATTGCAGGATGTAGGTTTTTGTTGGGGTTCGTGTTGATATCAAGGTTACAGTTTAGTTTCAGTTTAGTGCTCGGTTAAGACACGGGATCTTCCCTTTTCTTGAGACTTATCGCAAGGCCACCTATCTTAAGTGAGCGGACGTACCTATTTCCATGTTCTCTTTAGACGGCCAAGTAAGTCATCCTCACCTCGATAAGTCCCTGACATGCTGATGCAGGCTAGTCCCTCGTATCGTCCGCACGTGCGCCTGCTGACAACGATGCTCGAGTAACTACCCAGCCTGAATACTTGTCGAGAATAGTGTGATTCGCCAAAGTTGTCTTCCGGTTCACTGCAGTGAACCTTAGCAAGCCTATTTAGCACGCAAAATATATGACTTTTTGTAGTCTTTTCATAGGAAATTAAGTCTTCTTCACATTATATAGAATAATAAATGATACCTTTCGGTTTTTAAAAGATTTCTTATTATGCGATTTTTGTAAGGATTACATCTACAGCTCACTTAGCGTGACATGGAAACAGGAGCTGCCCGCAATGCCTATGGTTAATGTTAAGCGTAGGTTGGGGGTTAAGCGTAGGGTTGACTTTAGAGTTAGGCTACGGTCTACGGTTAATTTTTGAGTCAGCTTAAACGTTCGAATTAGGACCAGGTACTACTTACTTTTCGTGTAATCTTTACGTAGAACGGCGCGACGTTCTCATTCCTGCTTGCTCTTTCGATGACCATATAAGTCATCGTTACCAATATTTTTGACGATCTTGAAATTTCACTCATTTAGCATCGTATTTACCCATATATTAAAAGTACTTATAATGTATACAGCTTGTTCAGCATCAATTGTGATTTTTTTATGAACAAAATATGACCTCTGTATAATATTGTAGAGAAAACCTTATTTTTCTTAAAGGTAATGCATGTAGCATGTAGGTTGGAAAACGTTAATGCAACTGCAATTGCAGGTAGAGTTCAAAATTATTCGGAAATTGAAAAACATCTTAAAACTGACACAGACTTCTTTTCAAGTGTCGTATTTACTTCACTTCATAATAATGACTCTAGTGTCACAAAAGTCAGTCGTAGCGTCAGCTTTAAGGTACTGTTTTTAAACTACAGGTATATAAAGTCTACCGAAGCACATATCACTGAGTGGTCAGAAAGTTTGCTTTTCAATTACATTGACTGATTTTCGATGTCTTAGGAAGATTTTGGGCGTCATCTTACTGAACGTTGCATGGTTCCCGTGCATTCTGGCTTGCCGAACAAAGTGTCGAAACAGTCTACTTCCTAGACAGACTGACATTACTAATAAACACTAGAGAGGCCGGAATGGCAATTTCTGGCTTACAGGCCGTCATCAGCCAACCGTACTTAACCCCAGATGTTTTGACACCCGAGGATCGAATCTGCTACATCTTGGTTGGAAGTCCCTTCCCCCTCCTCCCCGCCCCTATGACGGTTAATCGGCCCCTTTCCCCTATACATACTGCTTGTTTTCGTTGAGAGTTAATTGGCCCCATCCCTCTATAAATGTTGCTTGCTTTCGTTGATGGTTTTATCTCTGACGATGGACCCCCGTAAGAGTTCGAAAGCTCAGACTAAAAAAACTATGATTCCGGTGATCGAAACAGCTCCTTTTTCTCAATCTATATACATACCTGGGATGCGAACGTTTGTCTCAATTAGTGAGAAGTCCAATGCTCTAGTGCACTGCGCCACAGGCGCATTGTCTTGCCGGTCTCGATCAGGATAGTAACAACGGTAAGGGTAGCCACTTACAGACCGGTTGCGGGACTCATTTGTCCCGTTGTGCCTTGACGCTCACTCTGGTGCGCAGCCGTGGGTTAGAGCCTCGTTTGTCACAAAACCTGGCCGGCTGATGATGGTTACTTAGCGAGAAATGTCTTTGTCGATCTTGCGAGTCCGCCTACACCACTAGCCGCTGCGCGGCTGCTGGCGTGGCCCAACAGTCAACACCGAGGCGCAACGGGACGTCTGAATCCCGTAATCGATCGCAAAGTGCCTATATCTTCCAGTCTAATTCATGTCCCAAGTGAAGTTTTTGTAGATCCAGCAAGCCACTGCCAAAAGCACGCTCTGACGTTAACCTCAAATAAACAAGTGTTCGTCCACGTCCCCGCAGTCTGTATACTCTGCTTTGAATAGAAAAAATTCGCCGTTTTACGCAGATTGGTTCGACGTTTTCGTATGAGCTCACAAAAGTGGTCAACGAGAATAAGTAGACGTGATCGCTTCCGCTTCTACTCAGTTGCTTCCTGTGACTTGCAATTTCGCTTGCGTTAGCAAATGTCAAAATTTGAACGAGAGTGACATTTCATCATAAAAAGCTTTAAAGCATTTTTAGAAGAGACTGAAAACCGCGAAAACTTAATACTTTGCAGACCGCGAAACGCACAGTCGGTGGAAAACAGCAGGAAGGAGAAGTAATACACCACAGGAGAAAAGAAGTATAATGTAGTCAGGAACCGATCTCATGGAGTATAAACCGAAAATCTGGAATACTTTTTCGATTAGAAAGGATTAGTGTAGAGGATTTGTATTATTTATAATCCTGGAGCATAATCCCAAGAATTTTCGGACATGACAAGATGCTGGCATTTAAATCCACGCCTTATCGACAGTGCGCAAAAACCCGATGGGTAAAAAGGACTGCCTCAGTAGTATGAATTTTTCCTACTTTTTCTGAATACCCTATAAAATCAAGGGTATTTTGAGGAAAACTTATGCAAACGCTTCTATCTCGAACAAATTTAACAGTAAACCACGTTTATTGTTTTCAGTCTGCAAGTTGTATGCTTTCTATGAAAAGAGCAACACACATAGCCATATGCAATTAAGAAGCGATCATCGAGTGCTCATAAACTTTTTAATGAAGTTGTATATTCCATGCGGACCATTAATAAACGATGCAATGTTAATGGATATGTTATCGTCTTGAAAATTTTCAAAATTGAAATCATGTTTTAAAACCAAAACATTGCTTGTCTTCTACTGTAAACTTTGTCGAAGACGTTGGCTGCTATCAAATTAGTACACGCACGTATATGTTTGAGGAGAGTTTCTATAAGGGTATCAAAAACCAATCGATAAAATGTATAATAGTCATTTTTTATCGATTGTGGTTATTTTAGGTGGCCCAACAGACGTGCAAACAAAAGGCGTCATCCTGGCATAACTGCTGTATTATGCAGTTGTGCCGCATAAGTAAACTCTTCTAGCCGATGACGTATTGAAAATATCTAGCTAACATGGCATGAGATCAGACACTGACGATCTATTGTGACTCTGGAACAAAAAGCGGCATACATACCATCAACCGACATTTGACCTTGGGTTACCGTACGCCATATTCTCATGAAATTCATGGTATGCCATGATGCCCGCTTTTGAATGCACTTCCCGTACCCCATCGCTTTCTAAAAATGCCTGATAACTAGTGTACAGTCGAGCTTCGGGTGACGAGCAGCCCCATCTACGAGCATTTCAGGTATCAAGCGAGCCACTTGCCGAAGATTTGTTTCGAGTGACGGCCTTCCGCTCACTTAACGAATTGTCAGTGCCCGTGTGCGTGCCTGTGTCCGTCATAAAATCAGTCATCTTAGAACTCGGAGACAAACAGTGGCGTACTTATGATCAACTGACATTTGAACTTGGAAATTCCAAAGACCACCATTCACAGGACAATTAGGCGTTCATTACTATTCGCTTATCCTAAACCTCGGATAATCCCACTGTTGACGACGTATTACAGAGGCCTTTGCATTAGATAAAGAATCCCCCACCAGAATCTATCGGTTAATTAACGGGGTTTTCTCCGTAAAACTGAAATTTAGCCTGGATAGTTCTCTTGGCTAGAAATAATAGCCGGTATATTATGTCTGAAGTGCCCAATGCCTTCAGTGGATAAGCATATAGAGGTGGCAGCATGACGAGCTGAAGAGAGTGTTGTAATCCATAGGGAAATAAACAAATTCCGCTCAGCTACTGTCGGTTTTTGGCAGAATTATGTAGCGTGTATACTACACAGAGGACCCCAAAATTACGAAAAATGTCAAATGGATGCAATGAATTGTCTATATACGGGCCCCAATCTACGCTCAAGTGACAATACATGGTAATTATTGCCTAGGCGTGCATACTGCGACAATTGAATTCAAAATTCGAAGGTTCAAATACTAGAAGCTACACGGTTAGCCTTAGGGGATTCATGACTTTGAAGTTGGGGTAATATGAAATATACGTCGTGGGGGCCTTCTGCGACGAAATGAATTCCAACCAGTTTTATGGATTTTGACAATGAGAATAATATAAGTAGCTGTAAATGCATGCTAATTAAATAGCAATACTTCTTGTAAACGATCAAAAAGAAGTTCGCTAAAAAGTCGGCATCCTGACCTGACTAAAATTACTTGAGAATAGGCTGCATAATACAACCCTACTTAGTGACCTTTTGCGAGGAATTATCAATTTTTCGCAAATTTCATGAAATACCTGCCGTTCTGTAAATTCTCCTATAGTTTTAAAGGTCCGATCAAGGCCCTGTCTTAAAGACTGGATAGCTGAAAGATTTTTTTTATTTTGCAGAGAAAAAGCCGCTTGAAATAAGGACAGAAAACAGCCGACTAGAGGCAGTTGGCTATACTTTTGCTTATTAGGTTTCCAGTAAAGTAGCCTACCTTATGGAAATTGGGTATTTTAATTAATTATTTGGTTCATACTTAATTATGAAAAAGCCTTGGTAGCATCTAAAAATTATCCAAATATTAACGAAAGAAAAGGATTGTGTAAGCTTCAAAAGGGAGATGTTTAGTAAAATAACTATTAAACAATTGCATTTTGTCGAAATCCATCGTGAGGAAATGTTTTGTTTGCATATCGGAGAGAGCAATTAATAACTTTGCTTTGAGGAGAAATTACGTCAGTACCTTTTTCTGACGTATTTTGCAGAATTCATAGCTCTGATCGAAAATCATTCGCTCTGTTTATCGGGCGAATTGCCTCTCTTAGAAATTAATTCGAGGCTATCTGTGCTGTTTAAGTGGGTGGATAGGGAAGTGGCTAATACAGCTGGCAACTGCCGTTTCAGGTCCTTTATTCTATTAAAAAATAATGAAGGATTGGCTGAACCATAAGAAATTCGATTTTAGACTTCTGTGTGGTATAAATTCTATAATTAATTCCGTAACAGCTGGTGGGACCTCAAAAAAGAAAGGATGCATCACGACTAGAGGCAAAGCCGTGCAGATCTTATGACATAACAATGTTTGGATTAAACTACCCTTTATGAGCTCTCCGCACATTAACTAACATCCTCTTAAAACCGAAATGAATTGACACACCGGAAGAAAACGTGTTACATTTTGCAGTGATCCTCTTGGAAATCTATGAAAATGTCTGCGATTTCACTGGTCAAAATCAGATGATTGCTACTTTTCGGTGAGTGGACCACCGTCGGTCAATCGCGAAAGCCAGTAGTATCCAGAAAAGACCGAAGTCTCTGGACATAAATTGTTGAAAGTGAGTCTAATTCAGGAAGGCTGAAATCCCTAATGATGACTTTAAAGTCAGCAATCGATTTTGAAAGGGCTTCCAACATTTTGAGGAGTTTGCGTCCTCGCTGCAGTATGTTCTATGCAGTTTATAGATACCACAAAAGACAGCCCTGATTTAGCAAGAATTATGTAGCGTGTATACTACACAGAGGACCCCAAAGTGATGCAAACCAGTGATGCAAACCAGACGGTTTTGCAGAAAGTAAGAGCATTCAGATCGTATTAAAAACAGTTGAACCCAAGAAGGGCACCCTCCACCACGTCTTTCAATAGTTGCAAAAAGGGAACTATCAACAATCAGATATGGGTCCCTCATTTGATTGTGTATATTTCAGTGGGTTTCAGTGGCAACGGTTGTAAGTTTAAACGTTTAATGATGGACAGACTTAGCAGTGAGCAAACTAGTACCGTATGATTCACAGGTTTTCGTCTCTGAAACTTTACACAACAACAGCAAGAAGAAAACTAATTATTTAGTAACCCTGTGTTGCTACTAGTGTTGGTTATCATCTACAATAAAAGGCAACAACTCCTCATTCATTATAGCGGCAGACTGCTCCTTGTTCTATGGTTGCCGGCTGATATAGCAGTTTACCGAAGGTAACACCAAGATCACCAAGAAGCAGCTGCCCGGATATTTATTTCCTGTCCTTTAAGGAGTACACATAACATCCGACCTTCGTTCTCTTCAGCATAATAAAAGAGATCTTGCTTTCGGATAAAGCCATTTAAATAAGACGAGACTTCATCTGAAAAAAAATAATCTTCTATGGAAATTGTTATTGTTTTCGTTGATAATACCGGTACCGGATGCAATTCTCCCATCAAGACCAGCTTCCGTCAATGCTTGCTTTAAATAATACTTGAACGCTTTACTTTTTCTTTTCCTGAGATTGCTACAAAAACAAATTCGTGAAGTCATACCTGTTCACATAGTTTCGCGTTGATTTGTGCCATTATTTTCTTTTCAGCAGACGATCTTCCTGATTCAGGAGTATTGGAAAGGCTTCTAGTATTCCATTGTTGTTCTAGCTGGTGGTGTACGACTGAAACGTCTGTGAAGTATTTGAAAGGCATTGACACCATTCTGATGTACTATCGCATGGCTAACCAAGAACATTCTTTCGGTAACAGAAAATTCCTCATCATCAGTTTCTTCCACCATACAGTAATAAATAAATCTTCTTGGCCTAAAAATCAAAAGGCATAAGAATTATATTTAGTAATACATAGAGGAAATCAATCAGTGAATTAAATTCAGTATATCAAATAGTTATGCATATAACGTATCATACTGTATAATATGTATATAATAGTATAATTTAAATCAATTTAAGTCCCCGATATTGTGCCTGCTTTGTGGGATGCGCGCTGGATGAAGTCAGTTGTGACAGTTGAGATATCGACGACTCTGGCCAAAGTTGCTAGCATTGCCAGAACTGGGAGGAAACCGTTGGCCAAAATTCACCAGTTTGGAGGGATATAAACTACCAAACTACTGCGGTAGGGTACATATGAGGAAACGTTGTAAAAATATGCGTAGTAAGGTTAGAATGAAAAGAGAATGTAGCGGCATTTAGGAGATAAATGCAGCCTGAGCAAAATTTTGAACTGCAATTTAAGTGAGAGCAATTGGGACTATCAAGGTTAGGAATACCGACAAGAGAGTTTATAGGTCTGTGGGAGACCTATGTGGGTTGCTTGGGGAACTTGTGAATAGTAGAAATTTCTCATCCAGAAGACTAGTTGGTACGCATGCTCGATGCATATTCGTCAGGCCAGTAGAGTTATATGGAAACGGTGCCGAGCGAATCATACTAGTAATTAGAGAAATCGGTTACAATTCGCCTTTAAACATAAGCAGGGTAGTGGAGGGTAGTGAAGAGTCGATTTCAGAAGCGGGAGAGCGGAAGGTCGCAAGTAGTCGACCTTCGACGGCGATAAGCGCGGGGCCTGTACGAAGTCCTTCTGTTTGCACAAGACCGGCGTTTTTAACCTTATGGCGGCGGCTTCTGTTGTTGCTAAACGGCGTTCGCCCAGCCGCTTAGGAGTAGCTCGATGGGACTTTGTAAATCACATGAAAAGTGTCCTTTAGGTCCTCACAATGCGCGGAATCAACAACCTCTGCAAGAAAAGCGCTGCTCTTGCTCCTTATTTCGTTTTTTTCCCAGCTATACCGGAAGTATACTCGTTTCTTTTGGATAGGCGCTGACTCTTGTGTCCAATACAGCCTTATCCACAGGAGTGAGCGAGGGATTGTATGCCCACTGAGGTGGTCTCTGATGGCGACCCTATAAATGTATTGGTCGAAAGCAAACGAATACCCCAAAGAGGCTTTTGAGCGTCTAATGAAAATAAAGAAAGAATTCTTTCACGAAGTGGTGCTAAACAGATGTTCCTATGGAGGAAGAGAGCAATCGCTTAAAAAACTATGCAGTTCTTGCGGTATTTCTCCATTGAATCAATAGAACTGCATGGTGAACAATGCTGGAGTTTAAAAGCAGCCGTTTTTTGTGAGTTACAAAGGGTCACGTACATTAAGAGTGGGCTTACGAAAGAGTCAAAAATGTGCATGCAATTTCGACTGACTTATAAGCTACTGATGCGACAAAAGATGCTTTAAATGGACGTGGAAAGTGATGGAGTGGCAGAGCCGAATTTCTAGGATGCAGAACGACATAGTTTTCCTTGATTAATAATATAATGATGGAAATACTGCATACTTAGCTTGAGATACGGAAAAGAAAGCCAGAACTCTGTAAGCAGCTGGACTATGTGATCAACCACACATTGCCGTGGTAACGATCGGTTATTTATTCCCGCTTACGCCTCCTCGTCACCCTTAGTACTGACTGCTACTATGTCCCCTACCCCTGCCCCAACCCTCCTTCTTTAATCACGTCCTACAGGCTTTCATGAAAATGCACTAACATGAACTGCCATGCTGTGACAATTACCTCCTCCCTCCTCTACCCCTCACCATGCGCCTACATCTATGACTAATTGTTTCTACTGCCTTTACCTATCCAGTTTCACCCTTCGAGGCTGACATTTAATTGGATAGTTAATTCTCTTATTAATAGGCAACGACAGTCCGCAGCTGAATGAGAGATCACGAAATTTTATGAAGTTATTAAATTCTGCTAATCTAGTGATCTTTGCCTTGTTCATATAGGCTATGGTTGAGTAAAGAGTATAAATGCTTCATTACTTCTTTGGGTTAGTGCGTGACTAACGAAGGGTTTTGCCTTTTTAAAATAAGCTGAAGTGCAGTCACGATGGGCGAAGATCAATACAACCTCAACGGGTGAAAACAAAAACACACAAGTGGGCGGATTTTTACAATGCGCATAAATTTATTTTACCCGAACGATTTTGTAGTTAACGCAACATTATTAAGTAATGCCTTAAGTAACCTCAACTGATTGTCTGACACTATGAGCATTTTGACAATAAAGCTAAATTTGTTTTTTATTACAGGCTGCTTTACTTACGAGACGAACGATCTGCTTGCCATATCATTATGTTTTTACTGAAATTTCTACCAAAAATTAGGATAAGTTTAAAACATTTTGTCAGGAAATCCTTTCAGCTCTATACGTTGTATAGATCAAGTTGATCAACAGTTAAAATTGGTTGAGAGTATGCGTCTATCCTCCGTACGTTTTGCTTTCTTGAGCAGCACCCCTGTGGTCTTTGCAAGGAGCGAACAGATTTGAGTTGGTTTTTAATTCTTAGGCAGTTTAGGTAGTAGGGATGATGGACTTCCAGCTAACTTCGAAAGTTCGAATATCTAACCCTAGTGGAACAGTTAGAATGCATCGTACAAGTGATTGAATGCAGCCAAACTGCAAAGGGCAAGCAGACTAGCCCCGTTGAGAGAACTGAAAAGATGTTTAATCGAATGATTCAGGTTCAAAAACGGTGTGCCTAGGGCTACTTGTCCTAAAACAAAATGCCTAGAATGTCTCCGAATGCTGCATCCAAATCTGTTTATAATGGAATTCATTCATCTTGGATATCAAAACTACACGTCATGAAACTGACATTTCAACGGATGTTTGCCTAACGACATTAACTGCAAAGACAAGGGAGACTGGAACGACCACTGCTGGCTTATTAGCCGTCGACAGTGAGCCGCGTGGCACTAAAAGACGAATGTCAAGTCAAGTCAAGTGTATTATGGGAAATATAGGCAAACATCTTTGAGTCTCGTGACGCGATTGGTGAGCGCTCCTCCACCAGTGTTAATGTATCCGGTGGTAACCGACAGCCAATAAACCCGTGGCCTAATGATTAGATACTTGACTTCGGAACAACAGGCTGCGAGTTTAAGCCCAAGGTGGTGCAAAACCTGGGGTTGGATATGACTGGCTGATGACGGTTAATAAGCCAGAACTGACCATTCCAGGCCTCTTTGCCTTTGTCGAGAATATCATCCTGCATAAATTACTAGCCGCTGTGCGGCTGTTGGCGAGGTTCGCGAGTGTGCCCCAAGGCACAGCGGGGGCGATTATGTCCCATGATGCGACTGATGGGGGCCCCATACCAAAAGGTGTTTGCCCAATCGGTGAATCTCCAAGGGCATTCAAACCTGTCGGCCTGTACGCCGAAATCAAAAAGGTGATAGCTGAGAGCACAGCCTTGCTTAACTCCGAACTGATCACGTTCGAAGGACGTTGCACGCAGGATTAGTATCAGTATCAGTTTATTGACGAAAAGATAGGTGAATGCCTTTGAGCTCATTATTGTTAAATAGGGATACAAATGGATACAAAAGTAAAATAGGAAAATAGTCCAATAAAGTACATACAAGCGAAGGGCGAAAAGGTGTTGGTGTCGAAATATTAACAAATATGACTATTCGCTTAGCACAAGTAGTATAATAAGTATGTGTTATACTCGTGAGTCAGACTGATGCTGGTGAATAAATTGTTTGGTGCATGTCCAGATTGCTCAGGCGGAGAGGACAACTTCTTCGTGAAGAGCATTCCATGCTGCAACTACTCTGTTACTGAAGAAACACTTACGTGCATTGATCTTTGTTTTGCCGGGGCGTAATTTTAAGGGATGACCGCACAAAGTGGGCATGTTATCTTGGGAGAAAAATCATCGGGGACAAAACAACAATCCAGGTCATTCATAATACAGAAGGTTAGTATGAGATTCCCTCGTGGTTGCTTGTAGGAAAGGGGGTTGACAGTTTGCTTTCATAGGGCAGTGTTCCCAGAAATTTGTATATGTACACACGTGAAATGTTGTAACTTTTCTCTGTCACGCCGTAGACGAAGGTTTTCCAGCCAAATTCTGCTTCTCAAAGAATACGCACGCTCAAAACGGAAGTGGCAGAATAGTACAAGCTTCTGACAAATCATAGTGTATATTATACATCTGTACCGTGCATTTGCAATGTAGAAACAGAAGAAACAACTGATTGTTCCCGTGAAACCACGTTGAAATAAATATTCGAAAAATGAGCTGCTTGGCAAAGACTGTAATTTACACCGTGGATAATATGGAAAAATAGATATCCCCGAACCAAAGGAGGGACTTTTTTCAGTCGTTTTTTTCAAAGTGTACTGCTTTATTCACTCCTTTTTGTATGAACAGGCTTTCTTTGCACTGAAAACTTAAGTGTACTTAGTAACTCAGATTGTTCACTTTTTCGGAATCTTCCGTTTTTATAAAAAAAATACTAGTAGTTCTTTAACAATGTAATATCGCTTGATAAATCGGAATGTGACTTTTTTTGATAAAGACTGTTACTTTAGTGCCGTAAGGCTTTGGATGACGCGGCTAGGGCTGCTTCTTCGTAACAGGGATCTTCTTGTTAATATCCTTGGATTTCCCAACTTAGGGCACCAACTGTAGGTGGCCGATAAACTGTGAAGACATTAAGGTACGGGGAGCCAAGAGCCCTGACGGTCAACAATATAGCTTCCATGTTGCACGCAAATTTGTTTGACTTATCGGACACTTTTTGGCCGTCTCTCACATGCACAGTTGTTCCGCCACCCTGTCGGTTTTTCCGGTCTCATCGATACATTTATGTATTTATTTTCAGTTTAAAGGCAAGGTCAACAGATACGTACAGTAACGGATTGAGCTGGCAGTGAAAAAAGATATTTATTTCTAGGGTTTTTCAGGAGAACAAACTGCAGTTCTCTGAGTGCCCGAAGTTTGAGACAGGGAAGGATTATCATATGAACGCAGTGTTCCGGGTTTCCCTTGAATGTCATGTTTTCGGTATTCTGCACCAGAGGAATGCGTGTTTGCGAACGGTTTCTCGCTGTCGGCTGAAGAATTAGCTGATTTCGGGCTGCTGTTTCAGTACCATTGCCCTCAGCATGAATTCAGACACAGGGTTCAAAGTCCATGAACGCCATTAGAGTGGAAGAGAGATTCCACCGAGCCAGCGCCCAAAATTCGTGAAAGTTGCCCTGAGTGTAGAAACCTAGTGATAGCTCTCTTAAAAAGGGATAGCTTTACTGAGTTTTGATACTTCTGGGAAGTTTATTCCAGAGCGCCATGACGTTTACGGAAAAAAACTGGTGGTACATAAGTGTGCTAGCTATATGAAGAAAGAAAAAGACATCTTGATTATTAGTGCGTTGAGAGGGGACGAGGTGCCTCAGAATACTAATAGAATTAAAGGTGCGACTGTTAAAAAGTTTAAAGAGTAAAAATAGTCCCTTCTGTAATCTGCGACGTCACAATGGAACGAACATAGTAAGTTCAGAACGTTGTTGGTAGGACAGAATGCGGTGTTTTGAAGGGAAAACTCTTTTAGTAAAGAAGTGCTGGACCGATTCTATTTTATTCCGTTCACTAGCGCGCAAAAGGTTTAATAGAGACGAGCAGTAGTCCAGGCTAGGTCTTACGTACATATTATAAAGACTAGTTCTAATTTTGATTGTCTTAAAATTTTGGAGGATAAATTCAGTAGTTCCGTATGCTTTCTTTCTATGGATAAAAACGCATTGAAACTATCAGCGGTCAACTTAGTATCAACTATCGGATTTCCTAAGACATCGCGAATTGTAGGGTGCTACGTTTTTCTCTGTGCTTTTACTGTGTGCGAAAAGAGTTTCGAAGCATTTGCCGAAGGGTTTTCAGCAAAGTTGACTTCATCATCGAACCGTTTTCTTCAGAGATCCTCTTAGCCTGCTAAAAGATCACTTGGGTCAAGGGCAGAATGGAAGTGTCCTTCTGTAGGCGGAAACGACTTGAGAGTCTACGAAGCCTACGGCAGAAATAAAGAGGGAGGTAGAATTCATCATTGACATTAATTATGTTATTATGATAAACAAAACGAGAAATTCGGTTCAGTTCAGTTCATTTTTATGGAGGGGAAAATAGGTAAACGCCTTTGAGCCCCCTATTGATGACATAGTGACTAAAAAAATGTGTCAATACAGTAGAAAAATGCAAACCGTGATCGTTCATATGATTGCAGGCGAAAAGTTAGCAGCCGTCACTCAGTGGAAAATAGCGAATATACACGACTACTCACTAGTCACGAATAACATAATTAAATCATTGTACTATCTCGGCCCATAGGCGAAGCCATTAGATGGGATAAAATCGAAAAAGAGCAGACTGTGAAAAAAACTCCTTGCGCAGTTGCCGGAAACTATAAAGGTTTTAAATGCGATTTGAGGTATTTTAAGAATAACAAACTGTCGCTCCTGGAGCGTCATGCTGATAAGGAAGTTTGAAATTGTTTGCGAATTTCAAGTTTTTCGAGCTTACGTGTTTTTAGTCTCTATCTCAGTATAGAAGACACGTTTCTTAAAAAAATTATTCAAGAATTGACTATATTTTTCTAAAGTTTGGAATTATCAACGTGGACCTCTCAATCCGGTGGCTCTGAAAAATTCCTCTGCTGTGGATTATTTCCAAAGT
>UYRU01000005.1:0-17796 GCA_900617775.1 Dibothriocephalus latus | reverse complement strand
AATTTAAAGAAGGCGTAATTTGCTATCAAACAAGTACAATAAATCATTTTTTTTGTGCATATATTCCATAAAATATATTTGAACTTACAAAGGCAGTCAAAATCAATGATAAAAGGCATACTTCTTAAGTAGCCAGTTTTTACAATATATACTTTTTGCTGTTAGTCAGAACGAAGCTCGTTAAAAAGCCCGCATTCAATTATGACGGAATAAACTTCGGAATAGACTACAGGATAATAAGTATCATAACCTGAGTCAATACCGATTAGCGAAAGCGCACCAATCTTTCGCCTATGTCGAATGTTGCGTGATCCGTGACATCTACTGTAGTATGACAAGACTGTGGCAATGGCCTAAGTTGATAGATAAAATCCTTGCGGCTGTGATCTTCACGTCCTGTTCCGTAGTAGAGGAGAACAAGTGAAGCGTCAGATTGAGAAAGTAGTGTTTTCTTTATAGAGGTAGGGGAGAATACGATGGAAGAAGTTGACTGTCTCCTTTTTGTTAATTTCTGGCTATGAACATGATTCCGCTTGAATCATCACAAATTGCTGACGTCATCGATACATTTAATATTTTGTCTTTATTTTGTTCTCTGTAATTGTATATCTGTATGTTGACATTAGCCTAAGGCGTTCGTTAATACAAGACGCAATCTTGTAGTCTTGTGGATATTTTCAACCACATTTAACCAGTAGAATATCATTAGCACACCCAAGATCGTTTACTGCGACTCAATCAAAGGAAATTTTGGAATTTTCCAAATAAATTGCCTTTTTGATATGATTAAAGTAAATTCTAAAATACACGCAAGTATGTGTAGGTATTACCTTTATATTGTAAAATATCCTAAAAATCACATGTATTAGAAAAATTTTGTATTTTGTATTGCTTCTCTCGCGGCAGGAACGGATAGCAAATTTAGCACAAGAAACTGATTTTTATTTCTGTGTTCAGGCGTCCCGACGATAAGTGTCTGCTTTCAGTCTCTTCTTGCAGGTACTCACTTCAATTTCACCTTTCTATATAGACATTATAAGTCCTAATGTGTAAAACTGTCTGCACACTTCAAAGGAAAATTCAGATCCACGGTAACTCACTGTCAAATTTATTCAATATATTTAACATGACCATCATTTAAAATTGGCCACACAAACAACAACAATATTTTTGCGCACACGTATATCCTAGGTGCCCTAAATGTTACTTAAAACTCCCATGCCCATGAAAAGCCATACTAATTGAGTAGAAAACTACGAATTTTTCTCAATAAGAGAATGACATTCTGGTTTTTACTTGAACAGCTTTTCAGTCGGCTGTGCGATATTCTACAGGTTCACACATAGATTCAGCAAGATAATTTTAATTCTTCAATTTTTTTAATTCCATACATTAAAAAGTTGCATTACGGTTTTGGCTCCTAATATATAGGCCCGTTTGATTTTCAGAATGTAACAACTGGGGGACTACTTGTGCATGCTTCCAATGTTTGCTATCATAATACATTTTAAAGAATATTTATTGCAAAACACGCTGACTGATTTGCGAGGACGATGGGTCATTTTCATGAACAATATACGACAAAGGAACAGCCTGATTACTTAGCTTATATAATTATTTTACCATAAAATGCAGCAGTGAACTAATTGCTCGCATTTTAGCTTTAATCCTAAAAGTCTATGGGAATATATACGTTTTTTTAACTGAACTCTGCGTGAGCTAACACCAAATGTTAACGCCAGTGGTCCTTGCTTTTGATTATCTCCCTATATATGTATATTCGCACCGTTTACCGTTGAATTTTAGTCTTTTTGCAATATGGGATTCAATGGTGGCATTTTGTGAATTATTTCAATTATTTTTCTATACTAAAACGCTAGTTACCAGTATAATATAATCAACATAAATCCGAGTTAGTTTATCTAAATTCAAATTGAAACATCTGCACTACAGAGTACACGACCAAGCTAAGAAGGCCGAAGTTACATTTCTACTAACAATGCATCTCATTCGAAAAGCCTAATTAATTTTCCAAATGCAAGTAACTGATAAAAGATACATTTTTTACCGTCTTGTACATTTATATCACAATTATCTAAATTACCTGTTAAGCTTATTAAACTAATTAAGTTATCAATATACAGACGTGAAGAGCATTTATTAAAGCAGGTGTATGCTCACCTATTTAACTTTTTTGCACTTTAATGGTAATTTTAGAAAGTTTGGAACAACTGCATTGATATAAAAGTCAAAAAAAGGAACCAATGGCTCACATGATTTGCTTTAATCTTCAGTGTCTTCTAAGCCTTATGGTCAATTTTGACATATTCCTTACTAAATGTATGCCGCTTTTATTCGTCCAAAAACAATGAGCAATGAGAACAGCGAAGCTCGCTCAGAAAATAATCAGTGGACTTTTACGCACGAACCTGGGTCACTTCTCTCTGGATTAAGTGCGATGAAAGATCGACCTGCGAAATATTCATGAATTCTTTTATGTGCAATTTGAACTTTTGATTCTTCGCCAATTCACTAAAATAAGAACAAAGATAAAAATTCATCTTATTTCCTTGACGGGTTTCTCTACTGCTTCCTGGCTTTGCTGCATTTTTTCTGACTTTTTGCCAATAATGTGAATAGCCCATTCATTTTCTATGTCACACATATCTGAAAAATCAGCGAGGAATTTTTAGTCCCCAACTGCAGTAGTAGTAGTAGTAGTAGCCGCAGTAGGATATAAGTCAACGATGCCTTTAACCCAACGGTCAGACCTACATTCATCTGATTAGCGGCCGCCTGGCACAATCAGATAGCACGCTGACAACAATTTCAACCAATCTCCTTATCGCTAACGATGTCTACTCAAGAAATCCCACTGGGCCGTTCAGTAGGGGCTGACGGTGCGCACATGTCGGAGATGGCGCTACGATAATTGGTTTGGTTTGTTGAGCAGCTTGGCCTTAAAAGCACCCCACCCGCCTCCCAATACACACAAACCTGGCAGATTCAAGATAATGCCGTCCCAGCACTCGAATGCCTTGTACAGGCGTCATGAGACTGGATCACGAGTGGTGGCCGTGCTCATTAGTTTTCTGATCTTAACCCAACATCTGCCAGGCATCTGTGCCATGTCTCGAGGTCAGGTAGCGCAGCGCTCTCCCGATGAACAGAGATCAGAGGGGAGTCCCATAGACAGTCTCGCTAGTAATGCCAGTCATGAGCTCGACTTGATCTGCGGGCCGCACCCCTTCGATCTCCTAATAGCTGGTGTGCTACGCAGTCTGCAAGAAAGTTCCATGGAAAATAGCCTAGTGATTTCAAACACCATGACTTCCCTGTATCGCACTCAACCCAGCTTCTATGCTTTTGTTATGAAATGCACCTCGGCTTGGAATCGGTGTCAAAGAGAACAGTTGGAGAACGGCCTTCTGCAGCAACTGAGTGGAGCGGAGTCAACTCGGCCAACGCAGTCCAATGATTGGAAAATACTTTGTGGAAGGGGTCTGAGTTTGTAAAAAAAACAAGCAACACCATCTTTTTGCTGACTCTTTGCACTGATCATACGAGCGCACAATCCGATGATATTTGTTTGTTTTAAACTGTTCAGATTTACGTATTATACCTTGTTTTTTTGCTAAAACTAGGTCATAAATGATGTGGCTTTAGTATTCCACTTAAGGGGCACTTCATTAAGAGTTTGATGAATTAACAGAATAGCATGCGCGATGTAGTAAAATCTGTCGAAGTAACTACATGAACATAAGGAAATTAGCTGGAGTCTTTTTCCGTATTACTTTCGGGAAACTGGAATTCTGTCTACATGCACAACGCTTGCACTTTTGCTGTTTTTTTGCATATCCTATTGTAAAAAGGTCCCCGAGTCTTTATGCGGATTTCGTTTCGAATTTAAACGCTTACAGCAAAACATGTCACTTATTCAAAAAATGTTAATGTGGCAGAAGATACTGTTAGAAAAAGGGGATTAAAATGCCAACGTCGTCGTACTTTAGCATAAACGTACGCTCGATTTCCACTTATGTATGCTATAAGTAGAGACCTTTCAATCCGATGAGCCTCCCTTTCCTGGCTAATTTAATGACGCCTGAAAAGTTTTCCATCGTAAATTTTATGGAGGCGTAAATGGTATATTTGATGTTCGTGAGCATTAAAGACGACCGTTTAATCCAAAGTGTTGGAGGTCTACATTTGGAATTCAGAAATCACTTAGTTTAATTATGTAAGCAGTCAAATAATAATTTCTGATACTAGGTTGGCACGCGACGCTATATTAAATTGCGTACTTAGAATTCAGTCGGCAGGAGGAAAAATCTGGCTTACACGATAAGCATTAGGAAGCTTTACGCTGAGTGGCTTCAGGAAGCAATAGTACGTGTCTATATAAAAACAACTAGTCAATAGTTTGTGCTTATTAATTAGCATATTCGGTAGTAAAAAAGAAACACGTCCTCAAAAATTATACGCTAAAACTTTTTTATTGCCTGCTTTCCATGACTTTTTTTACTGAAGGCCTTCTCTATGCTCTTTGTCCTATTAAAGTATGAATTTACAGATCATAAATAAAAAAGAAGAAATGACTGAACATTAATATCAAGTGGATAGTTCGGGACATATTCCGTTGTTTATACCACACAAATAATAACACTGTTAAACTTGCGTATCATTGAAATAAAACCAAATTTCGCAATTCTAGATCCAAGAGCATTTCCTTATATTACACAAGATATGATGCGACAGAAGTTAGATGAGCACAATATATCTCCTAAATGAAGCATTTCCGTCTTTTAAGTCTATGTGATTACGGTCGCGGACGAATATGGGGTCGCATCGAGTCGAGATTCTCACAACCTTTAATGTTTTAGTCGGTTGTTTGTCTTGAAGGAAAGGTTACTTAAAGATTAATGCTCTCAATGCAATATAGTTATCTAACTGGAGTTTTTTGCATAAAATTAGCAAGAAGTGGTTTACAGTGGTCCACGTAAAATCGATAAAATTGTCTAGTTGCGTAGATTGTTTAATATGAGCTCGGATGGATATACATTCAATAACATTATGCCACATTAAATGCAACGAGTTGTCAAAAACCAAACTACTAAATTACACGAAAACCTAACGTCTTCCTAGTAATCGATTTCTTAGGTCCTTAGCACAGATTTTATATTGAGTTGTAACAAACTTTGCAGCGAACTTTATTATCGAACTAATTTACCTTAATTTTCAAAAGTCTGCTGTTGAGTTGGAAAAGACTGAAATCACGCGCAACGATGCACTGGCTCTATGAGGCGAAAAAGTTTGGAATATAGGGGGAATATCAATAGCGACAAATACACGGAAGACTAAAATAGTAAGTGCTGGATTATAAACCAAAAATCAAGCAGCACTTGTTTAGCAATCCTAATGCACGTGCTTGATTAACTTTAAAGCTGGCAATTGAGTGTGCATGTTTTTTCGTTATTTTCATCTGATAGGTTAATTTTATCCTAAGGAAGCATTTTAATAAGGGAAGCTGTATGTTAAATTTACTTCATTTAGCCGACATCGCGCGTTTCCGGATATCGAACAAAGTCCTTATGCTATTTATTAAGACAGAACCGAGTAACGGCTTTCTGCTACCGCTCTTTGACTATGTCTCTGAGGACGAGTACGCAATGGATCTCGAAACGTCAGGCGAATAAACGTATTGTCGTAGTGATCGAATTGTCTTCTTCTCAATTACTTTCTGGGACTCGGATGTTCGCTGGCATTGGCACTTTATTTTTGTAGCGTTTTGCTATAATTAAACACCAGTATTAGCAGAAAAGTGCAAATTGTAGTCTTAATGTCACACAATTTAAGAAATCACCTTTTTTCAGAAATAAGGAGCAACGTATATTTTAAAAATATCGCTTGACAATGTCTGCCGTTTAAGTTAGATAACGTACTAAGAAAAAACTTTGACCGTATTTTGTTTTACCGCTTTTAAGATTTCGGACTTTAAACAATAATGTGTATAGTTTATCGTGTATGTGGGCACATAAAGCAAGTTCGTTAAACCTGTAGCAGTTGGCAAGGTATTTTTGGGTACAAATTGTTTCTGACAACGCGTAATTTAGAACCAGAATGAATGGAAGATTAGCAGTTATGCAACATCCACGTGTCCAAGTACTTTTTGATTTCTAATCTTAAAACGTAGACTGACAATAGTCAAGTATGATAAATATGCTCAAATGTAAAGGGGAAGGTGCGTTCTTTCCAAAACGGTGTCATCTGTTCTAAGGTAAATGAAAAGCTGTCAACACTGACCATTTTTCCTTTAGAGGTGCCTAAAAATATAAAATGCATAGATATTCCTGAATATCTAATTAAAGTGCTTTTCAAAGGGGCAACCGATTATAAAAAAGCCTTTTAAATTAACTTAGAGAAAACAATTTCAGTCTTGTGTTGTGGACCTTCCCTTTTTTCGGCGATAAGTTTCAGTGTTTTTTGTAGTAACCAGAGATTTGTCCACATGGCCGCTTTCAAGAAAAGTCAGTTTTTCGGTAAATTCTTTGAAGAAATGTATTATCTTGGAGGTTTTTATACCTATCCACAGAAGAATATGTAAAGATTTTATGCAAATTCTAAAACAGTGGCTGAATTAATTTTTTTTAAAACCCGTCCAAGCGATTTTTGTTATAAAGAAAATGGTAATGGTTTCACTGCATGTTACATATATGATTTGTCACATTTTTTTACCTGGGTGCATCTTTTCGAACGTTTTTGTTTCCAAACAAACAATTAATAGTTTCTTTTTTGTTGCCCAGTTTGTTCTGTCGGCCGCTGTTTCTAAGAAAGCAATTTTTACTCTTTATATTGGATTTTATTTGCAATCATTTTTTTATTAAATTTTCCAAATTTTTTAAAAGATTTCCTATATGATTTAAGGCCAGTTCGCATGTGATTATCAATCTTGCGCGACTTTCAGCAAATTACATGGTTTTCGCCCAGGCCTCCAATTGCCATTTGGTAACGTTGTAGAAATGGGTTTTCGACGCAGCACACACTGAGTATTTTTTTGTACTAACAATATTTTGCCGTTTTTCCAGGAATCTAAATTAGACATTAGAGGAAAATCTGGTTTAAGAGGACCCTACTTAATTTATAGTCTTGCATAACCTTAATCAGTTTTAGCATGGCGTTGCGAACACTTTACTTCTGTTCTGTGTTATAATTAAAGTGCACTGTAAAGTTAGTTACCGTTCAGGGTTTTTTATTTCTGAGCTGCAAATATTGCTGAATTAAATAAAGGGTGTGATAACTTGTGCCGTGTTTCTTACGTCTTGGTTTTTATTGACTTTTTCGTTTGCTATATGGTATACAAGTAAACAAAAGAAAACTCTCACACATCATCACCTTCGCTATAAATAAATGCAATGTGGTTTGCGTCAGCTCAGCACTTCCGCGCAGACTAAAAGTATGTAAAGTTACATACAAGAAGTCAAGTCAGGCGAAAGAACGGTTTTGCTGATTGTTTATCAGGGTAGTACAATAACATAAGGGAGGGTAGATCTAGCAAACGTTAGAATCAGTAATAATTAGTGGGAGAGGGAGATAGGTGTTAAGGGCTCAAGCGCATGCGAGAACACCATTCTAATTTGTTAAAGTAGGCGTGATAAAGTCAATATCTAGCGCGATTTTGGCTCACTTAGTTGGCAGCGGTCGTCAGGTAGATGTTAACCAAGCACGTCGAGTCATGTATAAAGTTCCGCCGACATATTACATGTTCCTGCGTCAGCGAATACTGGCGACGGCAGAAGCGGTCGCCATAAGGCTAACTAACCGTATTTTATGCGCGCAGAAGGCGTTCGTTCTGGCAAAAAGGCTCCCGTGGCAACGTACGTCCACACGCTTACTACCACGACGCTCGACGGTGATGAGACGGAGACAATACATGTCCTCACGCTGCGAGACGAAGACGACACAGCGACGGCCTCCATCCCCATGCTACCTAAACCGTCGAGGAACCATGACACCTTGCTTCCTGACAACTCCCAACAAGACGCGAGACAGGAACCATCGGGCGACATTAATTTATTGTCGAAGTCCCTTTGCTCCCTCCCCTCTCTCTCTGGCCGTAATAATGACTAGAATCTGACCCTTTGAGTACTTAGTACCTCACCTTTAATTATTACTGATTGGTTGCCAAAACTTTTGTTAACTCTGCCCTCCCATATATTATCGTACTAGACTGATTATGAATAATCAAAAACGTTTGTTCGCATAACTTGATTTCTTGAATGCTTACATGGGTATCATCGGTAAACTTAAAGGGACCTTATGAACACTGAATACACTGCTGCTTATCGGTTGACAGACTGTCAATATTGTGCAGCAATTTCGCACCGACTGACAGATTCTAAGTGACATGCTCATTTAAATTTTCAATTCAAGCCTAGAACGCATGGTTCTGAGAGATTTTCTCCGAGTGTTTGCGTAAATTTCCGGGAAAATTGAAAGTTGTAGCATACGAGAAGAAGAAAACACTTTTCTCGCCGGCCGATTCGATATGCCTTGCGGAATCTTCATCAGAGACATTAACAGAAAGCAATGGCAAAAACGGCTGTCGCATGCATAATCTACCCCTTCGACGCATAAATCACGAAACGTGCCGAAGTTTGTGAAACATTGCGAAATATTACTTCCTGGCTCCGTTCTAAGCTTCCGAATGCTATGAAAGAGTGATCATATATAGCCTAATCTTGACATATTTATTATTCTGCTGTCGATTTCGTTTCTAAGTTACGCATATGCAGAAATTATAGTGCGGAAAAGGTATATTTCTATATGATCTGGATTTATTGCGTTTTGGCTTTACCTGAACATTCACGAATACATATAACTAGTTTTCAGTTACGTCCTAAAATCTTTATGCGGTAAAACAAAATGCGCTCAGAACTTCTTTTACTGCATTTTATGGCTAAAATTAATTTATGAAACTGAAATTTTTCCTTGTTTGGGGAAATAAATGCGATTTCTTTAAACTGGCTTCACTTGCATTTGAGAAACTTTGGAATAAATTTTCTGGTACTGGAAGGGTTATGTTTTAAACTTTTCTTACTTATTTTGAGATACTAGTATAGAAAACTGCATGCTAATAAAACGTTTGATGCTGTCATACTCAATAGCATAGGAAATTCCTTAGATATGAAACTGTTACCAAGTTCACCAAAATTAATGCCCATTACACTTAATAAACTTAACTAGAAGGAGGATTTTCTTAACTGAAAGGCTATCCCAGGGTTATGGCTACTCGGTAGATCAAAATAACTTGAAAAAATGTATGGTAAAATAGCAAATCAAATGTAGTCATGACAGTTGCACGATTTTACAGACCTATTGCACCGTCAATACCTACATTAACATTTTTTGACACAGGACGCTCATAAGTACTTTTTAAAAATGTTAAGCAAACTTAAGACGGCGGTAATCATTCATTCACATATTTATGTGGCAGTATTATCGGTGGAGAAGGCACCAAGCAAGTCAAGGCACTTTTCGAGAAATATAATTACAAAATATAAAGAATGTTTCCAGAAAAAATCAACCTTCAAGGTGCAGACAGTCCGGTTCCACATTGGTTCATTGACCATGGCTTTTAGGCCTCGAGTTATTCACCCTAACTACACAGTACAAGTCACAGTTACTACTTGGCTATATGATATTCTAGTCATGATATTTAGCACATTGAGATAAGTTAAAACGGTCGCATTCATCACACTGGGGTAGTCACAGACGTATCTTGTCGATTTACAATCACTTCTCTCACCCATCTACCAACAGCCATTTTATGTTTGGATTGATCGCAATGCATGTCGGGATTAGGACCAACCTTTTTAGCGTGTAACGCACTGTTTGGGTTTTGTAAAATATCCCAAGAACTTGCACAAGGCAATGCATCCAATCTCATATCTGTAGGAGTATCGTTGGAGCAGAGAGAGAAGGAAATGCATTATTTTCAAAGTATCATTCGACAATTTCATAAAAAATGGCTCCATTTTACTGTGACCAGAGGGTGCATTAACAACCTACTCAGGAATCAGAACAGTTAATGCAAAAGTGAAAAACGCTGTGTCAATTCTCCTTTTTATACTTGTGTCTCTTTATATGTGAGGTATTCTGCCAGAATAAGAAGACACTTAGAATATAGGTTTAATTTTGATCGCTCCAAACTTAACTGAACGATTCGAAATGAAATGAGAGATATAGAAATTCTAAGACTGTGTTAAGGAGAATGAAAAATTAACATTGACTTTATCCCTTGATGTTGGTTTGTTGTAAAATCGTAATTTACGTCGATGCGCTATTATTTTTTTTATACTGAAATTTGCGCCGATAGTTGGAGATAAAAATTGGCTAAATCAACTAGATATCGGACGTGCAGTATTCGAGTGCTTCAAGAAACTTTCATGACAAAATTTAACCTGGTAATTAAGCATATGTTTTGTAAGGTTATTTTGATAAATGGACTAAATTTAATAATTAGAAAGGCTTCAGTTTTGAAAACTGCACTCTTAGTTAAAATTGCGGAGCCAAATAGGCACTAATATTGGCTTCACCGGGAGTAAGTTTATAACGAAGATATTTTCTATGCTATAAGGTAATACAGAACCAAACTTTTTATTTGCATGCATTGTACTGTGGGAGAATTCCAGAATAAGTTGAAAAAAGTAGAAAAATTATCCCTTCCAGAACTGGAAAAATTTCCCCGATATTGCTTAAATAGAAGTGCAGCCAAGTTTAGGTAATCGAATTTATTTTCACAAACAAGCTGCAATTTAAGCCCAAAATTATGTTTATCTAACCTGTGAAGTTTTTTTGCTAAAAATGCAGTAACAAAAGTGCACCGCAGTTTTTTGAACCGCACCACTCACCTTGCCATTTAAGTAGATTGTCTCCATACTTTACTACGAAGGTTATGTAAAGAAGGCATTATTGAATGTAAGTAATCTAGAAATATAGTTTTATGTAAACTATACGTTCCGCTTATGCGTTATTTGGAAACGGAACAGACAGAAGAGTAAACAGTATTTCAAAAATGGCCACATACATGGCCAGTTTTTTTGCATTCGCAAGCTTTTAACAGATCGTGGAATTAATCCACTTATAGAAAAATTATCTGTTATAAAGAGAAAAGTAAGTTCTGTCATCTGCCGTCAAAAGAAATCACTCGTCTTCGTGTAAATTAAAGAAATTGTTAAAATTCTCCAATTTCCTTTTGACATTACCTTGCTAGAAGTTACTATACACAGAAATTCGTCAGCTGAATATCCAATCAGAACACTTTTTAATGAGGTAGCATATTATGGAAAGTTTTCTTATAAACCTTAGAAATAACAATATCAAAATTCAGTTGAGGACATTTTTTATTCTCGACAAAGGGCTTTGCTGTTTAGAGGCATTTCTAAATATGAGCTATATGGCCATTTTCATAACAAATAATCGCTGAAAACACATCCTTTCAGTAAATGCTCTTTGTATATCTTATATATTACATATATATTCTATCTCATAGCTTCATAAATCCTATTTTAAAGGTTTTTATGTAAACGTTGAAGCGGACTTTATGAATGACCACATGAAGACGTTGAAAACGATGAAAATTATGCCACACTATTTTGGAAGATCTTCAATAAATAGTTGTCCACTAATGTTAATATGTACAAAATGTTTGACTTAAGAAAAGTTGTTTTCATATGAAGAAATTGGTTACATTCCGTTTTCAACTTACAAGAATATTTAAATTTATTCTTCTAAGGTATGGTTATTTTTACGTCTGGGAAACTTGAGGAGTATAGGGAAAATTTCGCTTTTTTAACAAACACTTAGTATTTCTTATATTTCTTTTAAGTTTCAATTTGCCTTATGCTGTTCATTATTATTTGTAAGTTTTCGGAAATGTCTTCACGCCGGTGTGCGAGGAATTATCAAAACATTACTGCACATTTTTTGTAATTTTATGGGTATACGTGCAGGCTCCAGTGTTTATATATACTGGTGACTTCACCTTAGACAGCTTACTAGCCACAGGCAGTGCTAAACGTCGTCAGCTTTAAAAAAACGATGCTATACATTTTTTTCCATAAGACAAGGTAATAAATCACGCAAGAGTCAAACGTTTACAAAGAAATAAACATCTACTACAGGGATGCTTCGTGTCTCACTTTTTGTATTCCTGTATCCCTACATGTAAGATACGCGTAATATAAACTTAACTGTTATCGCTGTAAAGTTAATTTAAAGACTATAACTGAAATAAAGTTGCGATAAATATTAACTTCTGTCACAACACCCTAGTTGGTGTTCATAAAACCACAAATTACTTCGTTAAACTGCAAAGAATTCCAAACTGATCTTTGTAATAACCATAACGAACAGCGAAAAAGAAGACTTTTTGCCATTTTAACCACACCTACTTTTTTCGTGGTAGGCAAACATTACCTGCGGGCAAAAAGCTTTAATGTAAAGAAATCTAAAAAGAGTGCTAACTTTGCTTTCTGGAATTCAAAAATGGCCACTTTTTGTGGGCCACATTTTTTATTAACAGAACCGACATTTGTAACTTTTCACCGATCATTGACCACATGCTCGTAGGCGACATTATTGCTCACAAAGCCCGCTACAAAATATCATTTCTGATACCACCAGAATGGGATTGTGGCAACGGGTAGCTTTAGTTTCTAAAGGAAAACATTTACAGAGTCCTTAAATATCATAGAATCATTTAGGATTTTCCTTGAGGTTGAAGAATAAAAATGCAGTGACTTTTTTGCAGAATAAAGCTGTTTCAGAAGGATATTTCACATGTTCCCCTGTAGTTGACCTTATACTGACTCAAGTCTAAGAACTTCCCTATACGCTCAAAAAGAATTTGTTGCCGGCATTTTTCACATGATAGAAGAAGGCGACAGGGGCTCACACTTCCCTTTCACATTCTTTTTTGCACGTTCTCGAACTTTGCGCGACGAAACAGCTGCTACGAATTGAGGTTTCTCGCGCTTTTAGTGGAAAAAATGCCACCACTTTGCAACTTTGGCTATTTTAAGACAAAATACGCTTCGTCTTCCTTAGGAACAGTGGAAGTACTCATACCTGATTCTACTTTATTTTCATGAATCCGAATTTCGATATTAGAGTTCTGCAAGAAATGTTGCTGAAAAGTTTATTTCTTATATTAATGGCCGTTTATATTTAAACGCGCATAGGTGAGTGGTCAGTAGCTATAATTTTTAATTGAATATATATGTATATAAACTTGTTTATCAGCGAACGCCCAATTTAGTCTAAATTTGTAAATGCACCGCTAATCTCTAAGTCAAATTTATTTTATAAATTGAAGTTATAAAACGGCATGTATATGACAATACAGATTCCAATTACCGCTATCTGTTTTAATGCTCTGTTACACTTACCGTGTTTTTGTCGTTCGGTTAAGGTGGAAAGAAGTGGCAAGCACATTATATTGGCAGACAGTTTTCTAAATCAGGAGGCATTCGCTTTCTTCAGTGTTATTTTTCCTTGTGAATATGCAAATAGACGGTATTGCCGTCAATCGTTAGCAAATCCCATGACCTGTTATCCGACATTTCTAAGTGCCTTTTGATAAGGAAGGTGGTCTTAATTCAGATCGTATTATTAACGTACAGGGTAAGTTTAAAATACTTAAGTTAGCCTATGGTGTAAGATTTCTAATGAGTTTCCACTCGGATCCAAAGCGAAAAGCAAACTCGGTAGAATATGTCTACATGTGTAATATGTAAATTTCATATTTATTTCTGTGCACTGCCATAAAAAGCAAAGGTGAACAAAATTGTCCTCTTGTTTATTTAGGTACTCCTGGCATAGGTTAAATATATTGGGTAGAAGCTGCAGCTTAGTCAATCCTACAATCCCACTTAAGAAATCTTTTGCAAACATTAAACGTATTTCGAAGGTTCGGGTAAATTTTTATAAGATTTCTCACTGATCCTCTTTCTGCTTTAATGATCTCAAAGAAATTAAGGTAATTTCTTGGAAATAGCCTGAAATAATAAGATCTGCAAGCCTGCCTTCCAATCAATCGTCCCTCCCGAATATGAAGGGATGTAATTTAAACGTGCCCACTTCGTTCCACAACAGAATCATGACCCTAGTTAGGAAGCCGTTTAAATTTGATAGTCATTTCTCCAAATAAGCAGAACCTCAATGTGAAGGCACATGAGGCTGACCATATCAAACTGCCCAGACAAGGCACAATAATACGTACTTACTGGGAACGCCTCACTACAGACTGCCGACTGCGCCTTAAGAAGTTGGTAAAAAAAACCGGCTGGAGGTCCCTGTTCCTTTGAAGCTGTAGCAAAATAGGCTGAAAATTTTGCTGTTTAAAATCATGGTGTTTTCTTCATTTCTGGGGCGTTTCTAAATTTATGTTTTTAATACTTTTTTTAATTTCTTAACCCCCAGGTTTTGTTTAAAGCTCCTTACATGGTGTGGGCGTTTATTCTTCTCTCGAAAGTAGGCTCTCTTCAATGTTTGCTAGGGCAATCCGGATGTGGTACTTAAGGAGCACATAATTCCGCAGACACAGTGAAGCGATCACTGGAAGAAGAGGTTTATTGTCCTGACGTTTCGGATTCCCTCGGGAATCCATAATCATAGGTAATAGTAGAACATTCTGAGGTATGCGTAGATAAGGTAATATTATTAACGGCCCATGCATCAGTTAGTATGGAAAAATTTCTCATTTATGCCATGTGACGATTTTAGGGATGTTAATATATAAAAAGGATTTTACTAGCCAGTTCGAAGATTCAGGATAAATGACTTACACTTGGGGAATTTCAGATGCTCTGCAGGAATAATAATTCCGTACCTTGCACTTTATACTTGCCATAGACAGTACTAAACATCGTCAGTTTAAAAATCAGTGCTGCATAATCATTCTCCATAAGAAAAATTAAAAAGTACACGAGAGTCACACATTTAACAGGTATGAACGGGTGCTCGCAACAGCCGAAGCAGTGGCTGTACGGCTAGCGACTCCAGTATTGTGCTTGTCAGAAGATGGTAACACCAGCACTTTCACTTCTGTGACCGACTGGACATCCCCACTGCCTAGTGACAGTCATTCGTTTCGTGCAAATGACAGTAATTAGCATTCCATATACCAAGTGACCGAGTAATCATCGTGCCGAAATCCGGCATGGATGATGAAAGTTCAACAGGTCACGACCCGCACGTCGGCGGCCATCAAACCATTAGCGCGCAAGCGGGCAGCTATCGTCGATGCAGGGGAAATCGTAAATTGTCATAGGTATACAGTAGCATAGCGACTTTTATCCCATCGATATTGCAGCTCCCTGTTTGTAAATTACCCGTTTCTGCTATTATCTCTACTGATGGATCGGCGATGGATATCAAAAGCCCGGCGCATAAGAGAATTGTCCCAGTGGCCACATCTGCTTCTCCTCAGTTGACTGCAGGGTCAGGGAAAATATTAGCCTTATAATTGGGGCTTCGATTCAGGTTTTTTGTTTAGTGTTACCGTCCAGATTAGGGCCCAGGAATATTTATCGTAACTTGCATTAGACACATGGTAAATTTTGTTATTCTGGCTTTTTTGTTCACGTATCCTGTTCAGGGAGTGGCACAAATCGGGCATTTGGAAGCTTATGAATAGTACAAAATAGTACGTAGTAGCTGAAAACCTTCACCACAAAGTTCTCTATTAACAATGCAGAGCGAGTCTATCGCGGCTTTTTCGAAAGAATTTACTCAACTGTGTAAGTCCTGCGAATATTGCCATGTTTAATTTTAAACGTCAATTTTGTAAGCATGCCTTCTCGGCAACTTTTCATCAGGCCAGTTCATTTGCAGGACTAATGATCATTGTACAATTCGATAGGGTTAATCAGTGTACTTCGATTATAACTCATCGTTTTCACTTCATTCGCATAGTGAGATCGGCGTGTAGAGGTCTTTCTGTTGGGGAAGGGAAGGAAATCGGGTTAAGTACGTGGAGTACATGGAGTGATAATTACTGTCATTTGCACGGAGCACACGACTGTTACTAGGGGGGTGGGGTTGATGTGCGATCGCCAACTGGCGTCGGGATCGGCTACGTACATGTGTATTTACTCATTCATATGCTCCTATCGAGGAGGATACATCGGCCGAACAACAAAGCGCCTAGAAAAGAGGGCACGTGAGCACCTACCCCCTTAGTTAGGTCAAGAGGAAAGCATATGGATGTCGAGTTCTATTCTCGCACACCTTGTCAATATCAATCATCGGTTCGATACTAATGAAGTCTTTCTGTTTGTCTACCGGAAAGCAGCTAACTTTGCTAAAGGGCCTACGCCAACGGGTGCTTGGAACAGTCGAAGCCGTGGCTATACGGCTAGCGAATCCATTGTTGTGTTGCCAGAAGATGCTAACACAGACATTTTTATTTCCGCTGCCGACCCTGAGGCCAGGCGGCGATCGCACCTCGCCCCCACCCCCTAGTGACAGTTGTATGCCCCGTGCAAATGACAGTAATTATCACTCGATGTACCTGACACCTAACCAATGCCCGCAACCTAATCTAATTGCCTTCCCTCCTCTCCGCCCCCAAGCATAAGGACCTCTACATGCCCATATCGCCCTGCAATGAGTTATAATAAACTTACAATTATTAGCTCTGTCCTACTGTACAATTTTTATTATCCCTGCATATGACATCATTTTTTCTCGCAGAAGCATGTGTACCTGCACTTGTCTCCGTGGTCTTGCCTACCGGATTAGAGGGACCGGAGAAATAGCCTGTAAAGCGATTAAAAGGCTTACAAGTGACTTTAAAAGCATCTTTCAGTGTAGCTCGGCTTTACCTCAAAGAATTGTCTGGCATTTGAGGCAGTTAGTCCTCTATACATGGCCGACATATTCATTCCGAAAGTTTACATAAACAATTGGATCGAGATCTCCCCCACTTCGGCTGAGTGCCTGAGGTAAATTCCAAGTTATAATGAAAGTAAACGTATTAACCCAGTACAACTGTACAATTTTCATCATCACTGCAAATGTACTAGCCTAATGCAGAGTTGCTGAAAACATGTGTTTGCAAACTCGACTTTTCAAATTAAACATGGGAATATTAGCACAAAGTAAACATCTACTACAGGGAAGTTTCATGTCTCAGTTTTTAGTTTTCTGTCCCCCTACATGTAAGATATATCCATATTTAACCTTAGCTTAACTTTCATCGCTGTAAAGTTATTGCAAACACTATAATTAAATTAAAGGTCCAAATAGTTTTTACTTCTGTCCCAACACCCTCGTAAGTGTTGGTAAAATCATAAATTACTACGTTAGACTGTCGATTATTTTTTGTTTGTCTTTGCAGTAAATGCACGAACGGCGATAAAAGGAACTTTGCTATTTTTACCATGGCTACATTTTTTAGTTGAAGAAATCTAAAAATACTGCTGAATTTGGTTTGCAGAATTTGAAAAAGGATATTCTGGTAATCAGCATATGTTTTATTAGCAGAACTCACATTTGGACTTTTTCACCGACAATTGACAATGTGTTGCTAAGCGACGTTCATATATCGCGTCACAAGAATCTTTCCGAAAAAAACACTAAAATTAGGTTTTGGCAACGCGTACGTTCCGTAGCTTTTAAAGTAAAACATATGCAGTTCTCACGAATAGATGCGAATATGCGTGCTGCAGGTTCATGTTGTAAAGAAGAGGAAGACGCGATCTCTGGAATGATAGTTTAATTCTGAGCTTTCGGCTC
>UYRU01000004.1:0-17964 GCA_900617775.1 Dibothriocephalus latus | reverse complement strand
GTTAGATACATCGGGCACGATGTGCAACTGGCGTCAGTTAGCTGTCTTCCAGACCACGGTTTTAAGCGCATCTTGAAAACTTCAAGCAAGGAAAATGCGCCGACTCGTCCACTTCTTTCTCTCGCCCATCTCCAACAACGGGCCACAGCCCGAGCCGGTGAAAGTTTTGACATGGGATGGACGCAATGTCTGACAGAGTTGGTGAACTCGTATGCGCGCCGTAGCACGACCTGGCCTCATTGAAGCACCCATAAGGATTTCAACAAACATGGATTCGGGAAGAGATGTCGCCATCTAACTTTTAGTCCACGCATGATGCATAGTAAGCGGATGGTGCGGCAGACATTTATGTCAGCTGGCAGCTTTCTCAAAATCGGAAAACCGTGAAAATAGCGCTTATAAGGATGGCGGGTGTCACTCGTCCAGCGAAAAAACATGTGATCACCATCTACTGAGGTATGCATAAGCTCTCTTGTCTGCTCATTAACTCTCTTCTCCATGAGTTTCGATTATTGGACTCTGTAGCTCGTTATTTTGTACAACTAGGCAGGAATACAATTAGCCGTCTTTAGTACTTCATTGTAGGCATTCCTGATATTTACTTCAGTGCCGAAAATCTCTAGAGTGGGCCGCATAAAAGGGCTGCTCGGATATGGCAGTTGCTGGATTCATGTATGCGGTCAACCGCAGAGCCACAGTTCTCGTCCTATGATGACGCCCAAAACTATGTTGCCACCAGACAACAAAATCGGAAGCTGTAAGGGTCGCGTACGAATTTGTTGGTCGTCGTCTTTGCGCTATGCAGCAAGGTCACGTTTTCTACGGAGCACTCCTAAAGAAAGCCTTTCGGGAGAAATGAGCCGCAGTTTCATTAATATTAAAAAAGGAAGAATGCATTTTAGCCACAGGCGTGTTGTACTGTATTATGATCATAAAGAATAAAGTTTAAGGTGGCGCACACATTTTAGAAAAGAGTTAGATAGGAATGCGAGGTGATATGGAGACCCGTCTAGTAATTACACTCCATGCTTAACTATTGCAGTCAAATCGCCATAATGGATAGCAGAAAAGATAGACGTAATCCTCAACGCAAAAGCCAAACCGAATTCCGAGAGGAAACATTGATTAACATGCCAAATTGAGAATACAAATAGCCGATTATCGGTATTGTAATCGAAAATCTTCATTTCTCACGGCGATCGATGTCAGAATTCCACACGTAATTTACCGCTTACTCCCTGATTTGTTTTCAGCCAGAAGGTCAGAGCCTATTGGGAAATATGCGTGACAGTCTTCATTTGTGACCAAATGATCGCCTTGATAAGCATGTAGAACTGTAGTAATAATTGATAAAGCGCGTTTTCGCGAAACCGTCTGCCACATTTGGCTTATCAGAAGAAAGTATCTCATTCGGAAGGTTATTAATTTTCGTGGAATGCACTGAAGCACATTGAAGCACAGAAAAGCTTACTCTTATCGTTTTTCTACTAAAATGACTCTTTTTCGTGCATTTCGTGAAAATAACACATACGTCTGTAAAGTATTCTTGTTATGATGAGAGAATACATTAAAAATTGTAATGATACCTAGCGTAAGATATTCATTTTTACAATTATTTGGTTTGATTTAAATGGATTTTCTTCATTTAACTCGCTGCCCATAGAGGTTTTCATTTTTACACCGTGTCCTATATGAAAGAATTGTTGCTAACACCTGATGCGTAGATGCACGCTCAGAGGCACTTGACACTCATCCATAAATTAAATATTGTCCAGATTTTAACCACGCAACAATAAAACAAATTGGCGGTATATCGTGTGAGTCCGTTATATATTTTATTACATCTTCTAAGATAAATAACTTACCGCCACCCACGGCTTTGCGCTTTTCTGTAAATTAACAACCGCTAATAAAATTAAAATAAAACGTCCAAAGTTGGTGACTCTATGGAAAAACGGGCTTTTTTCGGACAGTCCGACGGGGCCGTTGTAAATAGACACTCCGATCTTGTTCAGCACCTAACTTCTAAGTTAGGTGCTGAAAATCTTTGGTTAGTTATTTATACCCGCTGATGGCACAACGTGATTAAGCATGCAAGCCTGACTTACCACAGTTTTGAGCAACGAATAAGTCAAAGATGGTTGATATTTTAATTGAAACTATCCTGCTGTTCATAGGTGCAATGCTTTTAAAAGCAAGCATTTTTGGAAAAACAGCTTTTAAGTCCGATAAGAATACCGTTAAAAATGTACCGTCACTGATATCCCTCCTTTACAGTAGATGTATTTTCGCCCCGAGAACTTAAGCAGTAGGCAATGGCGATGATTCTATCGAAATAATGTTATAGATTACATAATGTGTAACATAAACATAATAATCGTTTTTAAACCACCTACTTACTTTTATCTGTGTATTGTTACTTGCAGACGAAGACAGAACAATTATTACGTTTACCACTTCTGTCATTAAGCACTAACACCATTTGATTGTTCAGTATAAATTGCTATCTTTCTTTTTGCCGTTTTAAATATTATGCTTCAACAGCATACATGTGGGTTGGATTTGTCGTAAGCTTAAAAATATCCATACTTTTATTAACAACGTGGACTCACGATCTATTTGACGAATCCAATTATAAAGCTGCATGAGGCGATATTTAAGTAGACAGAACTAACTTTGACCATTGGATACAATTATTAATTAAAAGCTATGGGTCAACTTCAGTGTTGTTGTAATCTATAGATTTTGCTCACAGTAAAGTCACATCGGTTTTTTACTCAAATATATAAATTACCAATAGGTCAATAAAATGCCGTTAAATAGAGACAGTAAGTTATATGGGAACTGCAAATGGGAAATGTAGGACCAAACTTTTTAATTTTTGTTAGAATGTAAACTACCGAACAAAACAAGAAAAGAGAATTCCTGGCTACTTTTGTCCTCTGCCAAACACAACTCATACATTCCTCAAGATGAACCTACATGATGCAAAGTCAAGGCATTGCAGATGCCTGACATTTCGACTGTCGATTAAGACGAGGTCCATCAGGAGCTTTATCGGATTGAAGCAACGCTGTGACTTCCGGGCGATATACAGCGAAAACAGACTCGTCGGATTTACCCCACTTTCTCACCACTCCCACACCCGGTTGTCAGGACAAACTCAAGAAGGCCGGAGATGTGGAAGGGTGTAGACAGATGGCTTATCTCGCAAGGTAGGCTCCTGACTGGGAGCGTCATTAAAGCCACATTAAGAAGGAACCATTGAGTCTGAATTTCAGCCCGCAGACAGCTAATTTGCACAGCAAGACACACTGGAGCGACCGCGATGTCCATGTTATCAGGTGAATTGACATCCATCAAAGCCACGGCTTTTAGCGGATCGCGATAGCTCTAAGCGCATCTGATTGCTTAAAGTGAGAATATAAATACGCTGAAGGTCGACCTCACGCTCTGCTCCACCGCCAGTAAGAGGCCGCCGTCTAGCTGTCGATCGCCTGAGGCAAGATACGATGTGTGGGGATGCCTACTATCACAATAACACGCCGAGATACAGGTTCACGCCATGCCAGCCACCTTTGGTCGACCGGTCTTCGGATACCCTAATTGCTTTATGACATTAAACTCAGATTGTCGTGACCTCCCATGTACGCCACGCAGGGGGTAACGGGCATTAAGGACAACCGCATTCTCCGTGTGAACGCCTGTCTCGCGCCGCCTACTGACATGCGCGCATTCGTTTGTCTCTTCCGGTCTGGCCAGTCACCCCTCAAGATTGAATCACGGACGACCTTGATGCCATAAATGTAGCTAAACTGAGACAGTTCGGACCAAGTCCCCTAGTGGCCGGACGTTGCGGTATACATGAGTACATTCAAGGCATAAGTCGAAATTTTAAGTTGAACGTTCAAAACTGGTTTATTAACCTGAAAGCAGGCAGGGAAAGCTAGGGATACACTGATGAGACGGATCCCTTTCAAATGTGTCAAGCAGCGGCAGAATACCAGCAAAGCACGTGTCTGGATCTTTTACCTAGTGCATAGGCTGTTAATGTGGTAAGTTACAATATCAGTTAACGTCCTCCTGTCTATTCTCCACTCCTTCGGTACAGAATAAACTATTTCCACCAACTGGTGTCTCCTTTCTTGTCTATTTTCCACAAGGAAGCGGATCGGAAGATTTTAGATGCTAGGGTTTAACCTATTATCCTGCAATAATATTTATGAATAAGGAAAAAATGCGATCGATGCAACGTAAATCTCCTATCAGCAAATATTATTGCTTGCGAAATTTGCTGTCCTCGGATCCACCGTATTGTCGGGCATACGGCGGATTTACTAGGAAATGTCATTCGGACGGTCTTAAATGGACCACAGCACAAGGACCAAGCAATTCTCTCACGAAGTTGCACGTTCCAGCAGGAGGTCTGATAACGCTCGCTGATCTTCAGAGAAACTCAAATTTACTCGACAGCGCAAGTTATTCGAGTTTCTACGAGGAAATTGTAGCAGATAATGAGCCCAACTGTTATTACTTTGGCGTGCTGCATTTTGCACTTCGACCATGTTTTGAGATTAACTTAGGCATTCCACCTTTTTTTAATGCTGGCCCTAACGCGCATTGACAATCGCGTATACAGCGTCCAGCTTTATGCCGAAGTTCTTTCTGAGATCGAAACGTATTATATTGATATCGTTTTACGTCAACAATAGCCCGGGAGGTTGCGCTCTGCAGAATGGCATTGAGCTCATTTCAACACGTTATTGGTTAATCCTGCAGGCAGATAGGCTAATAGGTAATAAGTGTTACTTTGTCACGTACATAACTATGCTTAGTCGACATTGGACTCTTCTTTCCGAAGTATACCGCGCGGATAGTCTTCCTATGAACAAGCCTACGTTGACCAGAGTAAAAAATTATCCGAGCTATGCCCTCGGTTTCCTACTGAGTAGACATTACCACTATTAGAACCATAACTTCAAGTCACTGTGAAAAATTAAAAAGTTAAATAAGGTCCTGCGGCTGCAATAGTGTTAGCCATTCACTTAGGGGCAATGAGGAAATGAAAACCGATTTAAAAAAAAGCAAAAGTATGTTAGTGACCATGACCAGTAAATTAGAAGACAAACAAATCACCAATACGAACGACCATGCGGGTTCCGGGAAGTAAGTGAGAAGAGGAATATGTGACCGCTGGGATAAGACGTTTATCCGCATGACGTTTCGAAGTGCGTCGCACATCCATCATCGGAGAAAGACAGGATAGCGGAAACGCCTAATGCATACACAAGTAACAACAGTATTTTTAGAGTCCAGCCCCAGGTTACTGCATACTTATGATGGTCGGTGTTTGGGCCGTGACCTGCTGAAAGTTCATCACAGGCTGACTATTTTTTTGGGAATTGCATGAATAGACTATTAGATGATGCACTAATGACGCAAGCAAATTCGGCTGTTTCTTGCATTCCATATCGTGAGTGTAGCCTTATTTTTTTATTACCAAGTATGCTCCTCTGCAGGCAGTCTGCGAGATCTAAAAATCGCAGTTTTACATAAGACGACACATAGTGATAACTTTTCATATTTCTGCAGCCGGAGAAGTGAAAACATTGGAAGAAATTAAACTGACCTTAGTGATTTGGCGCCAACTCGTCACATTCTGCCTTGAAGTCCACTCTAGAATCCCGACAGTCTCATTTTCCACGTTTTGAACGAAACCGATTTATAGGTGATGTTTTGATGATGCGGTAGAGCGGGCAGCCCTTTTCATCAGCCCTCTAGTATGATTTTTAACTATGTTCTTGCATTTTCCGGCCATCAGTATAACCAAATATACATTTTCCTAAAGACAATATTTGAGTAGCATACGTGCTTTTCGGACAAAAGCGCGAATGTGTACTAACAAAGTACACTGGACTCACTCTGAGTGGCTGTCAATCATAGGAAAGTGATAGACAGTTCCAGACACAGGTGGGGAGCGTCTTATTATATATAGCATTGACATATATGTTAGCATTAAGTGATTGAGGCTGAGTAGACGTGATTAGCCCACAGGTGTCAGCTCACTAAAATGGTTACGGCCCTCTCTTGCGAGCTGTGCAATTTACATATTGAAGGGGGAATCCCCTGCTTTTCAGTCAAATGACTCGGGCAGGGAAACTTTGATATTCAACGATTGCACTGAATACAAATGTCCGGAGACTTATCTCATGACGCCAAAAGTGCATGTTTCCTAAAATTTAAAATAGAATCAGGACGAGTTTCCAACTATATGACCGAAAATGCACAAACAATTCAATTTATGAAGTATGAGGTACACTAAACACGCGGACTCGCAGCTCAAGTATTAGAGCATTGCCCTATGACCGGGAGACACGCGTTCGGAACTCGAGTGTGGCAGCAATTTCAACTGCAACATTGGAGTTGGGTAGCCCTGGCTGACGACGGCAAATTAGCCAGACGCTACCATTCCAGCGTCCTATGTCTTGTCGGTGATACATAGCACCATACACATGTTCGCTGGATCACTGCTCGCCCAACCACAGTACAGTGGACAATGGATGATGACAGCTGTAAAAGAAGAATGAATGACGTGATCAGCAACCAATTCAGATTGCCAATACTAGAGAATATACGAGTTCCGCGAAGCAGTTACGAAGAAGAGGATGCGATCACCTGAACAACAGTTTTATTGGCCTGACGTTTCGGATTCCCTCTGGAATCCTTTACCATAGGTGATGATGACATAGTCATGCTCATGCGCAGATGGGTGGAGACATGCACAGAGCGCACAGTAATTATAGTTCATAGTGGTCATCCGCGTGCGTACTGTAATTATCCACTCTTCTAGACGACGCTTGGGTCTTAATTGATGAGCCATTATCAGGCACGCGTCCGACGCTGACATGGCAATTAGTGAGTCGAGCGCAAAGTGTCAAGCCAATACTGCATAAATTAAGACTCAAGCGGTGGGGACAGAAGAGAACAATTATCACACACACGCGAATGACCGCTATGAACTATAAATACCGTGCAGCCTTTGCATGTTTCCACCTCATCTGCGCATGATCATGCCTATGTCATCGTCACCTATGATTAAGGATTCGCGAGGTAATCCGAACCGTCAGGCAAGTAAAGCTTTTTTTCCAGTGATCGCATCTTCTTCTTCTTTTGAACCACTGCATAGTCTAGAAGAGCCGCCTCGTCTTCATCCGTCTTCTATAAGCGCTGACAGCTGTCCTGGTATACACGAACTACACCTTCAGTGATCATAGCAGCTGAGAGATTTTTAAGCTTAATCTTTCCTGCAAAAGACGACAAAGAGGTCTGACTGGCAAACTGCGAAGTTCACGTTGCAGAACAGTCGGAGCAAAAGACAGTCTCATGTCAGGAAACGTAGCTTATTAATATTGTTAATGTGAATTGTAAGACGAAGGTTATTGTTCGAGTTCAAGACCTATCCCTAAGATACACACATTTTCGTTTCTTTGAGTTTTGCGCATACCCGAGTGCATTACATTTGAGGTTCCCTATCCCCAGGTCAAACTGGAGGGTGCCTCCGATGGATATAGTTTTTTACAAACTGTCGTTTCAACATTTCATTATATTTTATAGAACAAGCGTAAGTGGTCAAGCAGTCGCCATGTAGAATTAGCTTTAGAAAGGCAAGATGTTGAAGTATAAACGTAGAATGACCGCTCATATTTTGAATAGACTTTTACAGCATTTCGCAGAACTTAATAAAATTCCTTAGATTGAACTATGCTAGATCTATACACTGATTTGTTCACAAACATTTTCAAACCCGGAATAGAACCCAGGTGAATAAGTGTTTCCTATCCTTAAAACGAGGGATGTTATTTTTACTTAACAAACGCCAACGCACAAAGCACATCTTGCGGATATGTTCCTACTGTATTATTTGCGCAGCTGCGCTTAAATTAGAGAACTGTCAAGGTCAAGTGCATTTAAAGGAAACTCCTAGGGGGGTAATTTAGGGTTAAATGCCAGCGGATATAGTAAACGTTTTTCAGCAAATCATTCTTGGTAGAAGTGTCTACTGGCAACCTTCATGTTCATTAAATCGAAGGTCCCACGATCGTCGCAGGAAGGATTTGGGATGTTTCATGAAGGGCCGGAATGTGCTACTTTTTCCACATTCCGTGCATTTGACAATCGATATATCAGATCTACATCAATTTTCTGAGAACCAGGCTTCTTTACTTACTAAAAAATTAAAATAGGCAAATGGTGCAAGTGGTGTCGAAAAAAACCCAGTTATCAACCTATTCTATGAAATTATTACCAGAAGGATGAACTAAGTAGAGTAACATTATGCACTCTAATAGAGTTTAAGTCGAGGAGGTATTATGTCTGTCAAAGTGTTGTATTAAAAGTCCGCTTCTTTGAATCACAGGGAGCAAGAAGTATTAGTGAAGCCTCATCATACAAGCAATATGCACTTTTTAACTGGTCAATAATGACTTCCATCGGCTGCAATAACTGGAAACCCGTACACACAGGTATCTTAATTTAGAAATATAAGGAAGCGCACCAAAAGCGCCTACTGTTTTATCTGCAGAAAATAAATATAGTATTTTAAGACTGGCATTGTTGAGGGACGCCACAGATGAACTGCTAAGACAAACACAAAAAGAACGTTTTCATAACAAATTTATATGCCCCCTTCTCTTGAGTGGTCGAAGACCGACTGCCTTCGGGGCCGCATTAGGGTGCATTTACCCTTTTACTTGTTTTTGTGGAGTGCAATACACTGATCAAGCAATAGTATAGCTGAAAATTAGAGTTCGTGAATGCATATCTATCTGACAAAGTAAAATTAAAAGTCGATTGATTTCGAGGTCTATTCTTATACATATATTCTTATTTCCTACCGTGTCTATTTCAAACTTGTGTATCTGAGCACAAAAAATCTTGTAGGGGCCCACCTCAGCAGATATTGGCAACTACTAAGGTAGAAGCTGCGTGGGAAGAAATCTACGTGCTGCGCTGTCAGAAGACGTTAATACAGGCGTTCTTACTTCGGTGAACAATTCCGTTTTCAGGTGTTGATCGCATGTGAAACCCACACCATGATTTTATTGGTTCACTCCGAGGACTTTTTCACTCTTCCTAAGCGTTTTCACAGTCGATCCTACTTTCCCTCCTCTCCCCAGTGCATAGGACCAAAAACTAGATTTAAAATAGAAGTCTATAAAAAACCGTACCTGACTTGACCGGAAATTGTCAGAGACGTGTGTTTGTCTAAGTTTCATTTTAAATTAAAATAGATCTTAGAGGAAACGCATACTCAAATACTGTTTTTTGCATGTTTGGTAAAAAATCAAACTTTTGTTAAAAACCATAGAGAAGCCCTCGGTTACAGATAATTTTTTTATTAACAGAATATTTTGACTGCATGCCTGCCGTTTCCATTACGTTCGGTGCATGCAAAAGACGAGCTGCATACTTTTGCATATTAAAAGGTTTCACGTTCATGTACTGTGCGAATATAGTATAAAATAATGTGTGCGACATGCATTTTGAATATGTGCCAGCAGCTTGGTTGTCAAAAAAACAATATTAGACATACAAATGTAAATGTGAGGTTCCGAGCACCTCGCAATTACAACGCTCCAGACGAAAATACGACTATTTTCACGACCAAAATAAAACGAGCTTTGTAGAAGAACGTTTTCCGTTAACAATATCTCATTGATTGACTGTATTAATGATTTTGCTAACAAATGATACTACTTTTGCTATCAGATATCAGAGATTGTGGTCTTTAGACGAAGTTATAAAAAAGCATATGCATAACTTCGTATATTTTTGTCAATGAAACAATTTATAAATATGTTATTCAGTGATCCGTACGAAAACTGAGTAAAACAGGATTGTTTAATGAAACTGACATGATAATTTTCTTTGTGACTTCCTTAGATATAAAGGTTATCTAAACTATGCTTTTAGAAATTTGACTAATGTATGGATGGTGGCATATAAGCGTCAAAACCGTTATAAGTAAATACAGGAGCAATAGGTCTGCCGTCTTTTAATTACTGCATTTCTGAGCATTATGCTTTAAAATCCGTAGTATGGGAGTTATGGGTGATATACACGATGAAGATTTGGCAGAAGAAATCATCCGTTTCTGAAAAGAATCAAAATAGCTGATTCCAAAATGCATTAATTAGAGAAAGCAGTGACTGTTTTTCACACCACACAGGGACTGCAATGTTTTGCTACAACTAACAAAGGCGTATTACTAATCATGTTGACAATATTCTGTCACTAATTAAAAACATTTAGTTTGCTGGAAGGAAGTCAAGATTCTTGCTAAGGTTCTCGCCGTTTAATTGCTGTTTACATCTAAAATTTACTTAGATTAAAACTCAAAACATTTTTCCCGGTACAAATTTAACACACGCTTATAGCGCAGGATTGATTGAGGTCAACCAAATTTTGTGACAGCTTCTGAACTGCATTTTGTCGCTACATGAGGATCGTAACGAAGAGAGTATACAACAGTTTGACATTTCACAGAATGGATCGCATAACAGCAAGGATCAGGTTTCACTTTAAATAATGATCAAGTTAAGGACGTTGCATTAAATCAACGTAGGAAGGAAGGGGGTTTGAAGGAAGTTAACGAAAATCACTTGGGGATTAAAACTAAGTGACCAATTACCAGGGTAATTGCAAGTTGACAACATAGTCAAGCTGCTTACATAGGTCGGCTTTTTCCGCCGTATGTAGACAGCTTCCAAATAGTGCAGGGTTCGATTTGCACGAGCCCGGAAATGTACCTAAAACGCTGTTTTGACGTCAACAAGCAAGAAGCTAGAGTACCACGGTCCACTTTTTGCAAGCACCTACTAGACAGCAATCATTCTTTCGACGTCCAAACAGCGTTTCCTGTACTTTGTTGGGCCCAAAGATCAAACTATGCACTACTTTGAAGCTGCTTATGTACGCGGGAAAGAATCAGACGTACGCACGGAGTTAGACCATGTTGTCGACATCCAACTATCCTGGTAAGTGCTCACTTAGATTTAATCTCCAAGTGATTTTCGTTAACTTTCCTCAACCCTTTCTCCTTCCTTCCTACGTTGATTAAATGCAGTGTCCCTTACCTGATCATTCATTCTGTGGAATTTCGAACTGTTGTATGTTGTCTTTCTTATCATCGTCATGCAGTGACAGGATGCAGCTGAGAAGCTAACATGAACTTGTTTAAGTCAATAATTCCTGCCATATACGCCTGTTTTAAATGAAATGCAAACTATCTTCGACTCTTATCTGCTGCAAAATTGATGCTATGGGGAACGGAGCTGGCCCGGAAGCCATCTGCTACACCTGGAAGGCACATTACAGCTGTTCATCAGCTGCCTGTCAAAAAGTTTCTAGGATGGGCGGACAACTGTCAGGCATGTTTGGAGTAACATTTTGAACAACTGTCCTGCAATTTCGAAAGAAGTCACTATTTAGCGTTCTTCATTTTTTCCAATCACCAAAACAAAACGGTTTGTTTTGACAGAAAGACAAATGAACGCATTCTGGCTGAAAAACCGCCATCCGCTGCTCAAATCGCAACTGATTGCGTGCCATTGCACGTCATTTCAACAAAAGGAGCCGACGCAAACGTCTTTTAAAGTTGCATGACGTAACACAATAAGTACCGATGTCGTCGGAGTCTGCGGCGTGTTATTGCAGCAATAGCCTATATATAAATTTGGCTGATTAGGGCAACACAACAGTTAAACAGAAACTTACTTGCAATACTCAAAATTTAAGTCCTACATATCTTCTTTTAACAACATCATTGAATTTTTGTTTCAAATTACTGCATTTTAAAATGCAACATACATGCGATTTCAGACGGATCATCCGCTTACTGCGAATTATATAATCCTCTGTTAAGTCTTCATTTGACAGGGACTATGCAATCATTAATATATAAAAAACAGATTTGGTGCTGTTGTGTTCTTTACGAGTGCAACAAAACAGTTAAGCTGAAAAAAGACACTTACGTAGTTGATGTTGTCCGTTCATTGAAAAATCGACTGCTTGTGCAATTGGTATGTTTTTTTTTTCATTCCAAGAAACCGTTTACGCGTAATACAGTTCCTATTTATTTGAACATTACACAGAACACTGCAATTACTTGAAGCCTTTAAAAACTGATATTCTAGTGGCTGTCCAGTAGCCTAAGGAAAACAAGATAATTAAAATTGTTAAGTGTTCCGTAAAATCTGGGAAATAATATCTGGACAAATTGTTATTTCTTTAGAAAAAGCATGCTCCCCGATTTGAGAGTATTGTTACATTACCCTATTTTGGACCCTGAAGTGGACACATTTGGTGCAAGGAGGACGTTTCTCTCAGTATGTCCAAAATATATAACGGATGCATAAACAAGACATTTGGAACTGAAGCACCCAAAGAACGACTGATTTTCCCCCTTAAAAGGACGTTATTGTAGCTCGGTCACAACATAAATTTTGGGATTTGGACTACTGGCGCCGTAGTTAATTGACGATCGAACTCTCCGTCAGCAATGATAGTTTGGCTACAAAAGTTCACAGTCTATTTGGGATGCGGGTTAGTTGTGTGTAGCATTGCGCACAGTCATCATATCTGATGAACAATATCTTTCAAAAGCATGAAGGAGGGAGCTTAAACTGAAAATTATGACACCGCAAACGTATGATTTTATGTTAGATGTTTAGATTCTAATTATTTGAGTGACCTTAATTCTTTATTTCATTCTCCGTATGGCGTATCTATTTGCTGTGAAACGAATACAAGCAGGAAAAGTAATAGGTATTCACGGACGGAGAATGAATGTATGCAAAGCATATGCCTCTCACAAAACTGGTATTTTTATTTTTCCTAAAACTTTTGGAGGTGATGAACCCCATGCTTGAGTGATACTCGAATGTTGGGTATGGAAGCTAGACTAAATTCACGGCACTCCTATGTACATGACAGAAAAACAGTATGCTACCTAAGTGGAAACTCACCAGAGTTACAGGTAAGCTATGTATTCAGTTAAACTGAATAAAACGGTTAATGTGTTTGTAGATCGGGCGTAAAGACGTGTAACTAACTAATTCTTCTCGTATTTATGATGAGGAACCCTAAAATGCTGCAGCATTTTACTGTCCTCTGTGGCTTCGCGCGGCGTGCGATTCTCGTACCGAGGTCGTTCGGAAGAAGAGAACACACTTTTTCTTAACGACATCCAACCGCCTTGGCAGTGGCTAGCATCTGCCGGTGGCGGCCTTGGAGCAGTATGCTAATGTCCGGTGGAAAACATAAAAGACTACGTTGGGATCGACATGGTTGTTCGCATTGACACGTTGCGTGGGAACAAAACTCGACATTTATGAAGTTTCCTATTTACTCAGCCGGGTCAGTACGTGTTCTCGTTCCATCTTTTGTCTGCGCCTTATTGGTCGGCCAAGGTATCGTGCTCTATCGTAGCAAGTAAAAAGGAAATGCACATCGACATGGCCTTCAAGAGGAGTCGGTCTTACGGCTGCACGTCTGGTTCCGAACATGCCGAAGTCGGCATGCCCGCAAGAGATGAAGGAACGAATGCATGAGTAAGCAACTCCCAAACCGCAAGAGCAATATGAGCACTGCACATAACTGCCTGCCTCATCCTTAAAGCAATTGTACTAATCCTATAAAGAATACTCGAAACCATGTGCTGGGCTTCCCGATCTAAACTGTAAAAATGTTTTATCGTTTATTTTTCTTTTATAACCGAGATACGTGAATTATAGGTTTAATTGCGTCAGCTGCATGTTGAAATCCCAAGATGACACATGTCTAAATACACATGATGTTTTTGAGTTAAAGTCACCTTAGGGTAACGATCGTTTACCGAGGGACACAAGACAATATTTTATGAACCGAGTTGCGTCAAATTTTCGGGTTTAACTGGTAGGTCTTTAAATGATGGAAGTGAATTAAAAATGTGTTATTATTAGGAAACTGATACTTGACACATTCAAGTGTTTTTCTGGGGCTTCACAAGGTAAACTGTGATAGGGCTCTGAATGTTGAAATAGTACAGCCCAGAAGGCAACTTGAAAAGTCTGGCAGATTACAGTCGTTTTACTACAGGACATACAAAGTATCAGGTTCACCACAGATCAATAGTTGTGTGTACCCGAAGTATTTAATTTACATTTAAACGACACAATCCGCATTTTTTTCATGAAGCGCACATTTTTTCATAAAGCATCATTTTCAAAATTATTTGTAATACTCAACATTTAAGAACTACATGTTTTTATTAATAAGATCATTTACCTTTTCTTTCAAATTACTGCATTTTAAAATACAATACAGATCGCATTTCAGATGAATCATCCGTTGACTGCGAATTATATTCTCTATTGTAGCAGTCTTTTTTGCCAGGGACAAAGCAGCCATTAATGTATTCTGGGGGAGGGTAATAAAAGAAATTTGGTGCTGTTGTGTTCTTTAAAAGTGCAATTAGCTATAAACCATTAAAACGCAGGTCATCCACGGCATAAAATATTACTTTCCATTAAGGGGTAAGTGGTTACTGGATTCTTAATGGATTTTACCTACTTTCCCAGCAGCTAGCATTCGGCTCTTTTTTGCCCAAACATTTTTTAACGTGGGGGATATAAGGTTGTAGGTTGCCAGTTCGGACAATCCTAAAGTCCGCCTATTAATTAGCTATCTCCCTGAGACTGATTATTTCTATCGCACACAGAGTCACTCATCCAATGAGCATTTTTTGATCACATTTATTAGTGTAGATTTCTTTTAATGACATTATTTAGAGCAAACAGAAAGAAGCCTGGTAGATATTTTTAACATGATGCGAGAATTTGCGTTGATGTAGAAAATAAACTGGAACAATCTCAATGGATAAACAAACAATGTTCAAGCAATTCCCAATGATTTCGTGCCGCCAGAAGGATGCGCGGACAAACGTCTGCATTGTAATTTCAGTGAATTATTTTAGTATTATAAAATATGTCGATCAAAACTATACCCACACTTAGGTGAGATTGCCTAAATTAGAGCTCCTTTAGGAAATGTAGTTAAGGCTGCAGGAGCTAAGTCAACCAAGTTATATTTATCGTTTTTTGGAAATTTTTGTCCTGTTTTTTTAAGTAGCGTTTAAAAATATAAACTAATTGCTATTCTTTCAATATTTTGGATTGAATTAACATGCTTACTGAATGATTTCTAACCCGAAGAAGGAGGTGTGATCGCTGAAACGAGAATGCCTTTTTCCGGACGTGTCGGATTCTGTCGATAATCCTTAATCCTAAGTAACTGCAGGATAGTGAAGGACAGTCTGAATGTTCGTTTTAATCCTCAATACAATAACTAAAATCAAGAAATGCATTAATTTTCAATTGATCAGTAAAAGTTCCGGCAAGCAAATGATGTTCCCTTTACCTGGTCGTAGATTGTTCGGTTAAACTTGAGGTGCGTTCTAAGGCAAAACTGAAGGTGCTGTGAGATTAAGCCATTTCAGTAGCGATTCTCCGTCCCATCGTTTTTGCTTCGTACGAGTATTTCAACGGACTCTACTGCCAGATCCTGGCGGATGGAAGTAAAACGGGACGTTACATCAAAGAATACTATGACACCAATTGGCAGGAGACATATACCAATTGGTTTTCTTAAGAATGTTGTTGATAAACGGGTCATGGTGTCCAAATGACCGATCAGAAATTCGAGAAGCTACAACTGCCAATTTACCAGCTCGTAGGTTGGAATACCTTGCAGCAAGATGATGGGTCAGAGAGGGATGCACTCCTTTGCACCTTGAGGAGGCCACAGAAGTAAACCAATGACGTTTGTGCGTACGCGCCATACGTCAGCCAAAACGACGTAGTTGAACCCGAGTTCTGTAATGCCAACATGATTGAATTAATTTAATGTGCCAGCCTTTTGAGGAGATTGGTTTCTGTAGGAACATATAAGTGCCGGTCCTCCACTAAAATTTTAAGTTTCCTGAAGGCAATGCGTTTGTCATATACGACGGTGAAAGACCCCTCTGTTGCCGGGCACAATGAAGATGTCCCCTGGGCCTTCAGTGGTCTTAGTGCATTGCGTTAGATCTTGGGAAGTACTTCGCGTAGTTGATGAATCATAAAAATAGACGATACCCCTCGTCATATAGGTTTTTAGTCTCCTTCCCTTAGGTCTGATGATTGACCAATTCCGTATCTAAAAATCGTGTTAGTCCTTTCAGCATCAACCGTATTGAATGACGTTACTTGCCGTCGAACCTGTACTTATTCCTTAGTCAGCGCCGTCAACGACAGTTTGTATCCCAGTATGTCGTTTCTGGATGATGTCCAGTTATGCAGTTTGTAAAATTTTTTCTCCAGTGCGGCTTCGCAAATCGCTTCTTTTCCCGAACTCTGTGTTTTATTCGCCCACGAGGTCACAGCATCTGGTCTTATCTCGGTGAATAATCGCTGCCTTGCATGAAAATCTTGAAAAACCACGTCTATCGTTCTTCTTACCGTTTCTACTATTTCATCTAATGACGGATCCACGACGGATGCCGAAACATCAGGCAAATAAAAAGTATCCTCCCAGCGATGACTTCTACTTCTTCTGTATTGTCAAGCAGCAGTGAATATAAAAAGACTACTGAGCGGAGTAATTGAACAGAACGAAAGTTGTTACAGAACGTCCAAAGAAATTAATTTTAGAAAGTTGAGGACGGCTATGTACTTCTCGACAGTGCACTTCTGATGTCAACTTTTAAATGAGCCTAGGTGAAGATGTCAGACAAATATCTAAGGCAAAAGGCGTTAGCAATATTAACGGTGCTTGAACGTCAGCCCGAAAGTTATGCTGATTTTCTCGGAGTGGCTCACATTCGATCATCGGTCAGTACTATGAGAGAACTCAAGACCTTAATTGCGGCCAAGTGATCTGCTTTAATCAGGCAACATATGAAAATTCGTATAAGTGGCATGCATTCTTAGAGGTGCTTGGTCCAGTGTTTTTTTATGTATTCCAGTCCGCCGGGGATAAGACGCTTGCTACGTAAATCAAATAAACAAACGGCCGCACTAAAATGCACAATCATGACTGCATCCTACCTTACAGTCTCGCTTAGGCACTGCTGACAGGTTAGCCATTGATAAACAAAGCCTAATGGATGTTTTAGAAGAGTTGATTTACTAAATGGACAAATCTTACATAATTTGATAATTAAACGGCTAATTTAATTGCTGTATCTAAAAAAATTAAAACTACTATTTGATCTTAGGTGTCCTGATATACACTTATTATATTATTATACATATATTAAGAATAACCTAGATGTACTGAAATGCACCGCTTGTACTCTTTTTTAGTAAAGTTATTAATTCTGAACCACATACGTCACTTATAGGGACAATCGAAGTGGTTTGTTGGAATGAAAGGTTTACTATGAAATTACGACTAATATCAGTTCTTGGTATTCTAACCTCCTTTGCTATGTGAATACATGTTGGTGGCTACAACTAGCAAAACGAATGCTTCAGTTTGATGAACTATGTGAAACACGAATGCACTTTTTTTGCAAATTAACAGCATCTAAGAAACATTAATTGCTCGCTATGATTGGTATTCATCAGGTTATTTTTTCGGGTGAACTTTGCTTGTTCCATGTCTTGCCTATTCGCCTCGTGATTTGTTGACTACAACATCATGTAGGGTTGTTTACGAGCTTGGCTTGCTTCAAATGCATAAGTTAACAAAGAAAAACGTTCAGTGGATCCATAGGCCATCCGGTCCATTGGTGTTTATTGCACTCCACGAATTTGCCATATGAATAGCAGCTGTCAGTATCTGATCGACGGTAACCCTATTCATTTGACCGGTTTCCCACGCCCCACTCAACAACGGCGCACTTTTCTATGCAGGATCCATTAGAATTCGCGTTAGCCATTGTGT
>UYRU01000003.1:0-19229 GCA_900617775.1 Dibothriocephalus latus | reverse complement strand
CAGTAGAAATCAAGGCAACATCATCGAGTTGCGACCCACCAGACTCCAGAGCAGGTTCACCAATGCCCTCGATCGAGATGCAAAAGGACCACATAAGCGGCGCCGAAATACACAAAACGGCCTAAGAGAGCTGAGGCAGACAACGAGAACAAAATGGATCAGCCCAAGGTGGACAATTTCAGCCAGTTTTTAAAAACTCTAGTCGATATTTATTGTATACGCTTTGAGGAGAAGACGACTCGATCGCTGGGACAATACTTTTATTCGCCTGACGTTACGAGATCCGTCGCGGATTCGCCATCAGAGACGCTCGGAAACGTCAGTAGAAAAGCCAAACATGTTCCGGTGAACTATGTAAGGTCCTACGATTTTCATTGAGAATTCCCACCTTTGCAACTGGGATGAACAGCCGGATGGCTCAGCAAGCGCTGAGTGCCTTCCTATTGTACGCATGTGTTGTTCGGTTATTGACTATTCTACCGAAACTACTAACGAAGTAAACGCAACGAGAAATCCAATACAACAACTACAAAAACTAGGTTCGATTTATGAAAAAACGTACAATAATCCTTTCCCCACGCCCCATTGTTTGCAAATTTGAGCCTGCATAAAAACAATATGTTAAAATAAGAATATAATTGTAAAACAATAAAAGACAACCAACAACAAACATGATTAAACAACGATAAAGTAGAAGTAAAATAGTAGTAAATAAGAGTATAGGCAGTCGCCAGATGGCTAATTAACCAGATTTATAACACACAGAAGGCGTTTGTACAGGTGCTAAGCTCCCGTGGCCGAATACCTGCTCAACATCCATCCACACGCTTTCTACCACGCCGCAAGACGGTGACGAGGCAGCGACAGAAAGCATCCCCAGTCCAGCCACGCCATCGCGAGACAATGACACCTTGCCTTCTCAGGCCTCCCAACACAATGTGAGTCAGGGGCGCCGGGGGGACATGAACCAATAGACGGAACCCTTCCCCTCGTCACTCTCTCTGGTCCCTAATTATGACTAGAAGCTGATCCCTTTTATCCTTTCCCACCTCGCCCTCCTCTTTCCCTGGTTACTACGGATTCGTTACTTACGCTTTTGTTAACTTTACCGTCCTTTATGTTATTGTATTTGCCTGATGATTAATTCCCGGAAGTATTCGTTTGCCTAACTTGACTTCCTAAAGAGTATAATGCAGTAATGAATGATATGATAATAAAAAGCAATAGAAAAGAACGACAAATAAAACAACAAGTATAGAAACAACAGCAAAAAATGAGCAAACAATGAATAAAGGAATAGTAAGTAATAGTTCATGCAATGAATAGTAATACGCTTGTAGAAGTAGTATGTGTAAAACAATATGGAAAGAACAAAAGTGATGTCCAATAGGAAAGCAGTAAGTACTCGCCGATCTTTCCAGTTGTTTATCTCTTTGTAAATCCACGCTGTGTTTGTCTCCCTCCTTTCTCCCCTTGACTGCTCTATCAAATCCTACCCTCACAACCAGCCTTCGCTTATCGACCCCACGCCCATTCACACGACTCACTTGTTTGAAAAGACGAAAACTTTTGAACTTGCGCCCAGTTTCCATATAAATGTAAGGCCTGACGAGAATTTATGGAAGGTATACGTACACTCGCCGAACTAGTCTTCGGAATTCTTTGTAAATCGGCACTTCGTCTCTCTGTTGGAAGGACATGCATAAATGAATGTCTTGACTCAGTGCAGGCAATTACCAGAGAAACTGCTGCAGGACTTGTCAGTTCATCAGCACTCGGCAGTCAGACAGAGGAAAATGCAATCCAGATGGCAACCTGAGTTCGCACTTTTTGTGTGTGTCCTTATTGAGCCTTTGATTCAGACGTTCAGCCGTTAAAAAAAAAGTATCCCACGTGCTGCCGGCCGCAGGCGGAAATATTTGACTTGCGTGCAAGTGGTGCTTCTGGGTACTTAACGCAAGACCACCAGAGTAGCTTGTCTGTGGCAGCTTGCGTGTGCACACTTCTCTAAAGAGCATTATAACTCTATGGCAGGACCATAGCTGACGTAGACAAAAAGCACCGACTCTGTCTCCAATGGGAGACAGAAAAAGTAAACGTAAACGAAATTCTTAAAATGGCACGCCTACTGGTCTCCTAGGTTAGAATTTATAAATATAACGACCAGGGAGGGGGGGGGGTGAGTGGCTTTATCTAGACTGACTGTGTGAGAAACACGAGCAAAAGTTTGATGTATATTTTGATCAATATCTGCAATCGCCAAACCTCCTAAGCAACACGCTGGAATCCTGTGTCTTGTTCACTGCCATCACCAGAAGATTACTCACATTTGAGAACTCACAGGTTTTGACTCTTCTACGAGCTTCAGCCAGCTGTCCTTTGTAAAAGCGTCTACGGCCACCAGCAATCAGAGATTTGAATGACTGACGAACTTGTCGGTTTTGGGCTGACCGACTTTTTTCTCTCGTTTCCTGCTTGTTTGGATGTTTGGTGTTGCCGTTCCTCACCACGGTGAAAGTTTCTGCCACTATGTCTAAAGAAGAGGTGCAAGCAATCATTATGATAGTGCACGTATTTGCTGTTCGGACTTGTACTTCAAGCCATCATAAGAGATTGTGAGGATGCAACAACAACAACAACTGAACGGATTTTGTAGTCCAAGAGAGAGAAGCTGGAAGAGTGTATGATATTCTTGATGAAGCTGAGTCCACACCACCTCACGGTGACGTGAAGGCCATCTTGATTATAAACTGGTTCACGCATCATGCCCGCACAGGCAAAACGAATAATAACCATTAGGGTGTATCAATTTTCCTGTTGCCGGACCCAGGCTCGCACCATTGCTATGTGTGTAAATATTCGTTCGCCCATCGCAATGGCAATTTTACTAACGTATACAGGAAGATAGTATTGTCGGCAAAGTCAAGGGAAACTGGAATGGTCATTGCGGGCTTATTAGCCATCTTCAGCTAGTTATACCCAGATCCAAGTGGCTTTCCACTCGACCCTCACACTCGCGACCTATTTGATCAGAGTCAAACGCCCGAAACATTCAGCCACGAGCTTGTTGTTTTGCTTGCAGAGCGGGACAGATGAGTTCCGTAAGCAGTCGAATGAACGTTCATCAATGAGTGTCAATATACCCTGACATAAACCATAGCGACAGCGAGCTCGTGGCCCAGTGGTTAGTGCGTTTGACTTATTAGACGTCATCGGTCCGTCATACCCAGACCCAAGTTGTGCCTCACCCCAGCCTCTAACTCGAGACCTAATTTATAGGAGACAAACGCCGTAAGCATTGAGCCACGAGTTCGGTGTCTCACCGGTTCACCTCAGGGGGTATTAAAACTCGCTGATGAACACTCACCTGATGGCTAACGGAACTCTTCTGTCCTGCTTTTTCTTGGTCGTCGGCAGAGGCCCTGACTACCTGTCAAGGCCCAGTGCAGAGCGGGTAAAATGACTTTCGTTAGCGGTCAGGTAAACTTCCATCAACGAGTAAATAATAAGTGTTGTCCTACATGGCAGCATAGTAAACATCGCAAAGGCCAGTCGCTTTTGTTAGTCTATACAATTGAAGTGGTTAAGTCGGTCTTTTTATTTTTTCTGGTAAATCATGTACGGCTTTGTATAGCTCGGTAAGAAAAAGAGCAGGGAGAGTTTAGGTTAAAATCTAACAGCTACGGTCGATTGCTCGCATGAAGTCCACAAACTGCTAACAGGCAATCAGTATTATTGATATACGGCAGGATGTACCACAGTTACAGCAAATATACTAACTGAAAGCCTTGATACGTGGTTCACCGATATTCTGCCGCTGCATGACACAGCACCATTTTATTGTTTTGCACTGCATTTGGACTATCGCAACAGTAGCTGAATTGAGAGAAACCATTGAAATTTATTGCACCCAAATACCAAGAGAATTGTTTTATAGTGTGTGCTTTTCCATTGCTACGCGTTGTCAGCAGTGTCATGATCAAAGTGGACGTCTGTTGGAGAGCATTCAGTGAAAAAAAACAGTAAAATGAATAAAAGGATACTTGTAATATTTTTACATTTTTGAAATGATAAAATTATGATAATTGCCAATTTTACAAGTATTTAAAATGTGTATACATATTTTGGGACATCCTTTATATAGCTAAGGGGCAACAAGAAGCATGCTAGAGAAATCAATACCATGTTCCAACTTACTATGGAGAAATCTTAATAATTATCTAATTCGGAAGTAGGCAGGCAGTATTGCTGGCAAAGACCAGGAAGAGTGGAAGGGTCATTTCTGGCTCATTAGCCGTCGTCAGCATGTCATACCCAGACTCAATTGGTGTCCCACCCGAGTCTCCAACTTGCGACCTTTTTGATCAGCGTCAAACACCATATTTATTGAGGCATGAGCTCGATGCCTCGCTGGTTTATATCAGGGCATATTGACACTTACTGATGAACGTTCACTTGACCACTAACAGAACGCATCTGTCCAGACGGCTGCTGATGGCGGCTAATGAAGCATAAATGACCATTTCAGTCTCGGTTGTCTTTGCCGGCAATACTATCTACCTACTTTCAGCTATTAGGGCCTCTGTCGAGACCCAAGGCAGAACGGGACAGATGAGTTTTGTTAGTGGTCAGGTGAATGTTCATCAATAAAGTAGTTATTTCCATAGGCATGTAATTGAAGGTATGTATACGACCAGAAATGCAAGGGAAATCTACACGTTTTCCTACGGCTACAGATCTTAGTGATTGGTACCAGTCGATCCCATACGACAGCCGATGTAAGTATGTTTGAAAAGTTTAAAGCTCCGAAAATTCAAATTGCAAAGGTAAGAGTTTAGAGATGGAAGTCGACGAAATTCATATTTTTCACCGAAACAGTTTCGAACTCTCACGCGCGCCGATTGTCAAGGAATGGAACAAAGTACAGCTCACTGCATATTTAGCTCAGCTCTGTCGGGAATGACCTTGACCTCTGCCCTCGACCTGTTCACGCAAAACAAGATAGGCATTCGGGAGCTCGATATGCCTATTAACTGGATCCGCGCGTGAATGCCATGCAGCCATGCCATGCACCCAATATCCGTTAACGAAAAGTCTGGTGTCATTTACCGCATCGACTGTCTTTGTGGTCGAACTCGCCGTGCGACGGAAGGACAAGAATTCCTTCGTGGCTGCTCACGTATCCACGCCATGACATGCCTTCGACTTCGATCGCGTGCGAATACTGGGTCGGTCGGACGACCGAAGTTCACGCCTGCGGCAGAAAGCATGGCAATTACGCGCGGATTCAATTAATAGGCACGTCAAACTTCTGGATGCTTATCTTGCGTTTCACGAACAGATCGGGGGAAGAGGTCAAGGTCATTTCCGGCAGAACTGAGTTAAATATGCAGTGAGCAGTACCTTGTTTCATTCCTTGATAATGGGCTCGCTTAAGAGTTTGAAACGTCGGACAAATAAACAACTGGTCTCAGAGAACGTTTTACCATCTGCGAAACAAAACTGTTTCAGTAAGCAACATGACGTTCACAGACCTCCCAAATCAGAAGGCCGGAAGACAGATAGATAGACCAAGTTTCACTCAGACGAGGCAGAATACATGCAACGCATGAGGCAGTAGCAACCAGCATTCTAAGCAGGCAGGTCGCGTTGTCAGCTGCAACCAATCGATTATAACATAAATGGTGATCGCGACTGTACGACATCGAAAGCCGGAGGTTGACGTATTTGTGTGGGTGGGCGGATGTTGTCACCCGCGAGTACACGAGGCATGGCGGGCGTTGACAGGCCTCGATTTTCAACGTACGGATGTCGACCCAGAACAGAGTTGCTGTAGTGGCGACATAGTGATCTGCCTAGAATGAAAGGCAGGCTGTTTTTTTACAGAAACAAACAATTGCTTCATCGCATGCTTTCTGGTCTTATGACGTTTACCAACACCATCGCTTGACCTAATGTACAGGTTATCCGCATGCAACAACGCATCGCTCTAGACTTCGCACAAAATGACTAATTAGGTTTTAGATATGCTATAATTGTTTAGTTGAAATGATTGGGCGTACTAAAATATCTGACCAGATATAACGCAAATAGAATACAAAGGACGCAAGTCGATGAAGGCAACAGATTCTTCAGAATACTTCATATCCCACTGAACCACACGTAAGCTCGAGCAAAACCTAACACATGAAGTACGTGGAAGCGTTTCAAACGACCATGTTCACCGTCTGCAACTCTTGCGAGGCAGAAATCCTCGCAAGAGATGACAACCGCGTGAGCCGCGAGCTGCTCGTGTCATGGTTCTCAGGCCCCTAGTCCATCAACAAGCGCAACGATTTGGTATTCCCATACGGGGTACTGAGAAATTTTCTGAGCAAGAGAATCAGTCACGTGGGAAGGGCCGAGCGCAACAACAACGCTGACGACAGCGGGCACAATTGTCGCGCAATTATCAAACCCGCATCCGACGTGGACAAGAACATTGTGGCAATTAATGAGCCATCACTGCACCAATTAAGACCTCAAGCGGTGGCTACAGGAACTGACGATTATAGTATGCATGCGGATGACCGCCACGAAGTATAAATACTGTGCAATCTGTGCATGTATCAGACCTTTTTACGATTAACTTTGATTAAGGTTTTTTCGCCAGAATCCGAAACGTCAGCACAATAAAACTCTTGTTCCAGTGGTCACTTCTTCTTCTTCTGAACTTACATATTCACTTCTATAGAGAACAAAGACTGACAAAACAAAAAACAATGCCCATAGGTGCCACACATGCGAACTCCAGGAATGACCTTTTAGGACAAACACGGCGACAACTGGGTTCCTAGCTGGGAAGGGTGCCCTTGATGTCCCATCCAGAAGGTTACGTTACAGCCTCATTCTGTCTCTTGAGACAGGCCCGATTTATCCACTATTGGGTAGCTTATAAAGCCAGCAATCTGATGTGAGAGCACGTTCGACTTTTATAGTTTTAAATATTTTATTAACGATAAAGTCCTTTGAGAAAAAGTTGCGTTTATTGTGTGAATTTTTGAACCTGGTTCGCCAGCTCGTCGTTAGACAGATTTAAAATGTACGAAAAAACACTTGCCTCAAAACAGGCAACTATAAAAGATGACGTACACATGATTCTATGCTGCTTCAGTGTGTAAGTTGATAATTGTCACCCGCATTGCAGTCACTCACGTTTTATAATGCAATCTGTGGCGGCTGTTTATGCTTCCATCTGATATTGAGAGTTTTGTAATGGACGCCTCAATAAATATATCCGTTATTGCATGCCCTTCCTAGTTGGGCAGGTGCCAACAGTTTGGGTTTGCTCCCATGCAAATGTGCATCCTGCGGCCTTTTCAAATTGAGCCGCCATTTTTCCTCCCTTCATTCGCATGTAATTTTTTCAATATGTACGTTGATTGGTCTACTTCGCCCATTGTAAACCGATTTTAGCCCTCTTTGTTGACTTGAACTACAATGGGGTCATCAGTGTACGACGCTGGCGCCTCTTTGAATGTTGTTCAATTTGACCCATGTTTTATGAATTTTCCAACATGTCAACAATTGACGATTATAGATTGCTTTTGGTTTCCGAAGTTGAGTTTGTGCGCCTTATTTAATTCCCTGTGAATGGAGGACGTTATGCTGAAAATTGTAGAATTATGTTTTCAAGATAAAGCGTATATAAATCTCTCTCATATGTATCAAATGCCTATGGGATGGCGCACAAAGTTTGTCTCACTTTCATTTTCCTCTCCCAGAGGCCAGTACACTGTCCAAGTCTGTCGGCATTCTGGTACAAATTTGGACAGAAGTTTTTGGTACCCACCTGGGCGTGCCACCCCACATCTCCCATACGTGTGCCTTTTTGCAGGCACGCAACCCGAATGCCATACCCTCATCTAGACTGTGCTGGCCCATCGCATTTACCGGATGCGCGGTTGAAGGGCCAAAACGGAAATTAGGCAAATGCAAATTCACGAAATGCATTTTAACTTAAACCATCAACTCGCCAGGAACGCCCAAATGGAATTCTCCAGTGGGCGGTTAATTGTCGTCGAAGAAAGAAAGTTGATGATAAAAACCAGGGTTACTCGGATGGCCATTTTCGGCTTATTATCCGTTGTAAGGCAAGAGGTACTCAAAATCCCGCGGAGCAAACTGACAATCGTTTGGATAGAATTCAAACGTGTCACGAGCTTGTTGACAAGTCTTTTTTAATCAGGAATATTACCAATTATCGCTCACCGATTTGATACGAAATGCAATAACACACTTACCAGGGGGTGTTTAAGGCTAGTAGAGTTTAACTCTAATGGCTGCGATCTTCCAGGTCCGGTTCCTTAGGAAAGGAGGGAAGTCTTGGAAAAGCCAGATTATTAGGAAGAGTATGTATTATGTACAGAATAGATGGGAGAATAGGCAGTAAGAAATTGACTGGCAGGCGTCCGCACAAACGCAAGCCAGCCGACGGCGTCTGAAGTGAGGTCTGCTCGGCACTCGTCATATGAGGGCCTGTGCGAGTTGGTCTGTTATTGGTTGTTACAGAGGCCGGAAGCAGCAAGCCTTCCGAAAGTACATTTCAACTTGAGCTAGTCACGACAAGCGTTCAAAAGTGCACTTCGTGTTGAGCTAGTCACTACACACCCACAGCGCACTTCTGAGCCCCGCCAATAGCCGCACAGGGGCTAGTACTATAGGCAGAAGAACATAACCGAAAAAGATATGAGTGACTGGAATGGCCTTTTGTGGCTTATTAGCCGTCATCGGCCAGCCATGACAGCTCCGAGGTTTGCAGCACCTGAGGTTCATATACGCGTTCATTTCGATTATTGAACACCGAGCAGTTCAACGCCCAACCCATTCTGTCCCCGGTTTATATTCTTGTCAGCTGTGCCAGTGAATATTAAGAGATGATGATCAAGTAAAAAGAATATAACAACCCAAACCAATGACACTTGTAATACGCGACACTTGATAAGGAGGGATTAAGTGTACAGGGGAAACTTGTCTGTGGACCAAGTACACGTGGATATAGTAGTAAAAACAGTAATATAACCGATAATTAAGTTTAAATACTCCAAAGATGTGTAAGACGATGACGTTACTGCAAACACACGCTCTTAGGCTGCTTATCTTCAACAAGTGAGTACGAAGCCCTAACCCCGAGCCGTACTCCGACGTCTAAATTCCACTCCTAAGCTAAAATCCTAACCATAATCCCTGATCCTTAACTCTAGCTGTTAGCTGTAAGCTATAAGCATTTATTCCCTAGCCCTGTCTTGACCCTAGGTTTAATCCTTAATCATTTTCGCCACCACCATCTCCTACTCGTACATCTATTCCTAACCCCTTCATTAGCCATAAAAACAAATCCCAAACACAGTAATATCCCAGACATTACCGACCATCGGACACAGACTAACGCGTAACCTGCCTACCAAAATCTAACGGTTGTCTTGCAATCATTAGATTTTTGCCCTATTTTGCCAGTGCATTACCCGATCGATGTCATGGCATGCTTATTTCGTTCTGCAAAGGTACTTGGGTTATACTCGTGAGCTTTCTATTTGGTTATACTAACGGATCGTCAGAAAAAATGAATAATGAAGATTGCACATCGCCCCCATACCTTAGTGACAGTTGCTCGCTCCGTGCAAATGGCAGTAATTATCACTCCATGACCCTGACCTCTGACCAATGCTCACAACCTAAGGCAATTTCCCGCGCTTCCCCCTCGCCGATCTCGCCATGCGTTTTGCATGTAAACGATGAATTGTAATCAAAGTACAATTATTAACCCTGTCCAACTGTAGAATTTTCATAATCCCTGCAAATGTGCTGGCCTGATGAAGGGTTGCTGAAAACATATGAATGCCAAATCGACTTTTCAAATCGAACATAGGAATATTTTCAAAAGGAATAAGGACGAAAGTGAGCTACACTGTTTAGGGTTGTTCAGGAAGCGTTCGGTTCGCTAACTCCGGAAGACAGGAAACTGACCAGTGAGGCTCTAACCAGTCGTCAATTTCCGATGATGGATGCGAGGTTGACTTTTTTGTCTGATGCTGCATTTATCGCAGTAACAAACCTCGAGAAATGCTTGTGGCTGCTTTTTGTTGGTAATGACGAGGACGTTGTCAGTAACCCCCCAAATGCATAGTTGGCCACTCATATAATGTGCGTGCACACGCAGGAAGAGACAAGCAGTTATGACAAGGATTGTCTATTGGTTTTTCTTACTACGAGTGTCCGAACGTCTATGTGTATGGCCAATATACACCCAGGAGCAATTAGCGCATAAGATCCGATAAGTGACGCCTGTTTGCTGCACTTTAGGAATGGGACTTTTTACCCAGGATAATGCAACGAACACTGAAGATGGGAGATTGTTGTGATGCCGGTGCAAAACATGTAGCTGTCGACCAATCTCTGTAAGGGTCCCATCCCGGGAGTATAAATTTTGTCGAACAATTCTTACATTGCGATTGGGACATTGTGTCTGTGTCCAGTATCAACACCAGTTCTGCGTTCTTAAGTCAAGAGATTCGACATTTTGGATCTATGGTTCTCTCAAAAAATGAACTATTATGGAACCATATATGCATTTAAGCCGTTATTATATTAACGTTTGAAATGGCAAGGGTAAGTCCCTTCATAATCTTTGAATAATTCAAGATAATGAATGCCCGAACTTTTTCATACAAAATGCCGAATACATTTGTGTGCTCTTAAATAATTCTGAGGATGATTTGTTTCATTAAATTTCGAGGTCCACCTGGAAATATTGTGCCCTTACTTTGTAAAATAACTGTTTCTGAGAAAAATAACATAGAATCTGGTGATGTTAGCAGGTGTATTGACTAACTTTAGGCAGCACATTTTTTTCGCAAGTTTAACTTTGTTCCAAAGCACTTCGCAGGACATCATGTTTTAGAATTTTGAAAAATTATGTTTGACAGCGATTGCCACAAAATATCAGCCTACCAGAAAAGTGATGTGTTTGGTCAAGTGTTGAAGCTGAGATCTAATCTTCCGGGATGTCCGCCAGTGTGGCTGTCAGAAGAGAGCTTTGCGTGAATGTGATAACGTGGGAGAGCGCGCCCAATCAACGACCAGGCTTTGTGATTGGTAAGCGGGAGCAGTTAAAACGAGGGATTGTTTATTTTTTTAAAGCATGCCCCTACGCGATGTCCTGTCGTCGTTTAAGCATGAATCCAGGTGAGGCGCTGATAAAGGAGAGTAGCGCGCCGTCCAGGGAAAATCTCCTGAAACCGTACTTCGACGAGGACAGATGCAAGTTTCGCCATCTCACAGCAGAACAGTTTTCTGATATTTGGAGTCATTTTGACCTTGACGGTAAGTCTACAGTCCGCTAAGATTGTTTCAAACAACTTTAAAACCATGCAGTGGCTCCTACATGACCTGATTATAAGTAACCCGTATGCGACCAAGTTCATCCCAGCAGTAGTCGAGTATTAGCAGGGAATTTACATTTAGTAGATGAAATCTTAGGGGTTAACGAATTGCGTTTTATTCTGCGTGTGCCAGCCAGCCAGCAGGCCGGCACAGGTCTTCGATTTTTTGGCTATATTAGCACAGAAGTCTACGTTCACAAAACTGTGAAAGTTAGTTACATTGGTTTTCGGAAAAAGAATAACAGCCGTGCATTACGCCGTTGGAATGTTAACAAAAAGTGCAGCAACGCTGTTCAAATGTGCGGAACGTCCCAATTACTGGCTATCGTCGGCCCCCACACACAACCACTGACGAACAAACTTTGCCACACTGATTATTTGCCTCTGTCTGCCAATTTTGCCTAGCGCTCTACTTCTAAATGAGCCAAAAGGCACGATCATTTGTGATGCAGGTAGGCAACCATGCAAAGTAATATGTGGGCTTGGTCCATTCGTTTGACTTAATTGAGAAACGCAGCACCAAACATCAGTCCTGACAGTAGGGAGGAGAACCTTACCGACCAATTACCGGAGTACTGGAAGCACCGTTCCTGAATTATTGGACGTCATTAGCCAGCCATACGCAACTCCAGGTTTAGCGCAACCTGAGCCTCGAGCCCACCAAATGTTCATTAGAAGTATCATACTGTAACCGTTGAGCTATGGACTGTTGTCCTGTCGGTCAGTAGCGAAAGATTGAGTGAGCATGCCGAAATTGAAGATAGTATGCGGCAGAGAGTTATACGAATTCCTAAAAATCACCTGAGTGTTTTAAAAAAAATCTTACATAAAGAAATATGATGGAAAGTAAGAAAGTCTGCAAACGAAATCGAATTGTACTTGTGAATTTTCAAGCAGGCCACACTTATCCGTTGTCAGACAAAATGAAAAGGGAGGAATGGGTTTGTTGCACCAGAGCCTTTGGTCGGGGGCAGGCCGCTAGACAGATGTTCGCGGCAGGGGAGGATAAACATATCACAGCTAATATTGGGAGTGAGTTCCAAAGCGTGAACTTTTGATAGCGTTCACATTAATAGGGAAAATAGTATTCAATTTTTTTATCAGAACCTCCTATTCACTACACACTATGAAAATCGAACATACCCTTATTTGACGTAATAGTCGTTACCTGTAGATAACATTTTAAACGAACTTCGAGTGCTGTTTACTGGGAAGGGGAATAAAATGACGCATTGTAGACTTTAAGATTGTTTTTGAATTTTACACCGTCAGACTCTTCGTTAGCAGTTCAAATCGTAAGCCTCAATTCGTTTTTTTAATTCATGGATGAGCAACGCCGTTCCATTGAGAACGTTATAGCATTTCTGTGTGCAACATATGAAACAAAATCTGTGTGGAGAAAAGTCGCATGTAGATTACTTTACTAGCATAATAATTTGAATGGGCGGCAAAAGCTTAAACCTTCCTCAACCACCTACTACTGCCTGCAAAAGGCTTGCTGTGTTGGGAGGATTTCGTCGCAATTACCTTTAAATATATAAAATCCACAGCATTCGAGCACGCGCCTAATCCAGAGATTTTCATGTGTTTAAGCTTATAATAATATGAATAATCAACTTTAGTCTAAACTAACCTTGTGCCACTCATTACCATCTGACTATGACATCCTAGGGGTTTCTTCTTACACATCTCCAAGGAGATAGTATCGAAAACCTCCGTTTTTGCTAGTGTACATATAGTTAAGCCTGCTCATTGCAAACCACTTATTAATTGTCAAATGCGCAAGGCAAGACCGTGTGCAGTAAGCAACTGCGCTTATATAGGTAGTTTTCAACTAAATTCCAGGTGATTAGAGTTTATGTTAAACTTAATGTGAGGTTAAGAGTTAACTTAGGGATTGGGTTAAGCTTATAAGTACGATTAAGGTTACTATGGGTTTTTATTGCACACAAAAACACGACGAAAGTTTGATCATCGGTTTTTGATAAGGTCCACCGTGTGCTTCACAACAGGCATGGTTCAGACACGGCGACATGCACTGGATTCTATTGAGATAAGACTTTTGATAAGACATCCAACTCACTCTCGGTCCCACTTCCTCACCCAAACTCGTTGTCTAGACAAAGTAAAGAGGACCGGCGAAGAGGGGTGGTCCTTATGGCCCACCACAACCAGAAAAATCACAAAAGGTTGGGGCAACACAGATTCCAGCTTCGTGGAAGTGCCATAAAGGCGTCATTGCACCCTGGACTTCAGTCCCTAGTCAGCCTATCAACACATATATAACACACACTCGACTGACCACGCGGTCGGAGTTATAACATCAGATGGCCATCTTCCAAGCCGCCGCCTTTTACGCACGGTAAAATTGTCAAGCGCGTCACACACAAAACCTACCTCTGTTTCAATGCAAATTATTTTCGCTACTCATATATAAGCATATGTACTAAAAATGGTTAATTCCATGTAAACTACATGTGTCTTGTAACAGTAAAACCGTGCAGTCTAACAAGGAAAAAGGAAAACCCCATAGTACAGTTGGGTTTTCGGTAAAATTCATGCAGCTTAAGAATGGTTTACAAGTGTATTTTAAGTTACCTTTACAATTCGGGTAATTGCTAGAATCAGGGTTAAGTCCGGGTTAGGTTAAACGCGTAGGGGTTAAATTTAGGTCGGCGTTCACGTTTGCGGCTAGAGTTAAGGTTCCATGCATGTTTAGCGGCAAAAGTTGGACGCCGGAATATACACAGGTATTACCTGGGGTTATTATTTGCATGTTTTACCAAACGTTATCTGACATAGTGATGAAGTTCCTCCGCCTGATCCTCAGTACAATGAGTAAGTTTCCATTCCTAAAGAATTAACAACCCTATGCTGTAGTTTGCAAGAATAAAACCGTGCCTTTTCGTCTACTTCTGATAAATGTACTGCAGTAGTACAACGGCTACCAGCTGGCTGCTGTATCGTACTCCGGAGACTAAGAATCTTTTTGTTCATATCTGTGCTCATTATTTGCATAGTCAGTCCCAAATGAGCACACTCTCGTTGGCCATTTCGGACTGTGCCCGCCAGCCCCCCCTGCTCTCTCCGCCCTTCCACGCCCTGCCTGCCTAATAAAAGTGCCTCGGAGCCCGAGCGAAGACCCAGCGTTAGCTTCTTGCAACGACGTACTTAATGCGATCGCTATGGCATCCGCGTAGAAGTTTCTCGCAGACAACAATAAAACTGGTATTTGCGTTGCTCAACTATATCACTTTCACGGGTCGGCAACATCATAAGTTGTTACTTGCATCGCTGAAGCCTTTGCAGTAGCATAGATGCAGTTCCACTTATTGCAGATTTCCGGAGTACACTAGACAATGTAGAAGAACGGAAACAGCACTCCGGGGAAATCAGTGAGCTCGGCGTCGATGCTACGCCATTTTCAAGGAACAGTGTATATCTACTAGGTTCCGGTTGTGCTTAAATATGGAAGACCTTGCGGAATATTTTAAAGACAGCTAAGGTAAAGGTTTCTTATAAACATCTTCACAGGGACAAAAAGGTTTGTGCAATACGTAACTAGAAACTACACTTAAATTAATAAAACTTATTAATAAACAAGAAACGTAGCTACAATAAAACTGAAAGCAACTTAAACTAAAACTAGTCTAACAAAAAAACTAACTGAAGTTACTAAAACGAACTACTAAACTAAAACTAAGTAAGTAGATGGTTATGTATAGTTCACTACAGTGATGTTTAGAAGGAACCCATTGCACAGAGAGAAACAAACTTTGACATTTGGCCGATTGGAGTCTAGCAGGTACATTTTAAATGCTGACTCCATTCCCTGCAAGTTAACTTTAGGTTTTATACTATTTAGTCAAACATGGATATTCTTAAAATACATGCAAAGCATAACGGAGGTATCTTGGATTGCCTAAATTACACCGGGATCCAGGTTAAACCCTTTCAATATTTTTTGTTTAATGAATTGGATACTTTGGTGTCTACATTTATGCTTTAAATGTTCTTTATACCTCGATACAAGGATGTTTTAGGCTGTTCATGCAACACCATAGATTAATTATTGCCGTCTGTTAGTTGGAGCGAATACCGTCCGCGGCATACGAGAGACTCCTTAAAATAGTAGCCTATACTTCACTAAGGATGCACTTCAGATGCTCTTTTTAGAATAAAAACCAAAGATCTTTTGTAATTGCAAACACATAACACATTAGATTGAAACGTTAACGACGGCTTGTATTATCAAGAATTCGTTGCAGCTTGCATCCAGGATGCTTCAGAATACTGCATGTACTATCTTATGGAAGACACCTTACACACAAATTACGGGTTAAGTAGGAAATATTAATTAACCAAATCTGACTGAATTTCAATCGGTGTGAAGCAGAAGACGTATCCCTGTCGAACAGTCTAAATCGTACTGCTTAAAGAAAATATTTCCTTTTTGAAAGTCTCCGGTTTTAGTGAACTGTGTATTGTGCATTTGCAAGGGACAAGAGTATTTGAGAGCGATAATGAGTACTCTAGAAATGGCAGCTGGATCGCTTAGCAATTTTCGAATACATCCGGATTGTTGCTTCCATTGTTTTATCACTTACGGTTATTTATATTTGTTAATTTATAATCAATGAAACCGCAATTATTGGACAAACTGAAAATCATTTTCCTACAGCACCAGTGTATCGGAATCCAGCCTCTTTTAATTTTTCGCAGAATAATTGCATTAATAGTAGGGTTTTCTTTCATCTCAGACGGATGCAACTTCTTTTTAAAAAGTGCAGTCTGCTCTTACGGTGTAGGGTTCTTGAACTTGTATCACTAAGTGCTTCGCGCAGCAGACACAATCTTTGCAGTGATGAAAAGTGATACATTAACGTTTAGTTTTAAGAGGTCCCTACACAAAGCGCAAAGCGTATACATGTAAGCATACCCTATATATTAAGATGCAGTTTCAACTTCTCATGCCACAATTCCAAGTTTGAGAAGAAGAAGAAGATGCAATCACCGGAAAAAGAGTTTTATTTTCCTGACGTTTTGGATTTCGTCGGGAATCCTTAATCATAGGTGATGGTAGCATAGCCATAGTCATGCGCAGATAGGGTCGGCACATGCACCGGCTGCATGGTATTCATAGTTCATAGTGGTCATCCGCGTGCGTGTGATAATTATTCGCTTCTGTAGGCACCGCTTGGGTCTTAATTGGTGTTACTGGCTTGACACCTCGTGTTCGACTCACTTATTGCCACAATTACCTTGTCAGCGTCGGATGCCGGCCTGATAATGTTACAATCACCTATGAGTAAACGGATTCCCGACGGAATCCGAAACGTCAGGAAAATAAAACTCTTGTTCCAGTGGTCGTTCCCGACGGAATCCGAAACGTCAGGAAAATAAAACTCTTGTTCCAGTGATCACATCCTCTTCTTCTGAACTGCTTCCTGGAACTCGCACATTCTTTATTATTGGCAATTCCAAACTTGGTTGGAAACCCATTAGATCTTTTATGCATGCTTATACAAACTTTGCACGAATAGTCTACCTCGTTCCACCGCAAGCTACAGCGTGTTAAAAAACAACTTATCTCTAACAAAGCACAGTCTGCTTAATAAAATAGCATTTGTTAGCTGTAATGGCTCAATTGTTAAGGCCTAGTAAAACTGATAAGAGGAAAGAAAAATAATAGACAAAGACGAAGTAATGAAATACAATAAAGCCACAATATAATCATATTTTGTCGAATGTCCTTTAAGGCGTACGTTATATAAATCGGGTGAGCATAGAGGTAACTGCGTTGTCAATGTCGGTTTCATCAATACATTCATTAAGCACAAACTCCAACTTCTGGCCATTTAAAAGGCGTTTGGTCGCTTTGTTCCAGAAAGTTTCAATCGGTTTGAAGTACCGACTGTTTGCAGGAATCTAGATTCTTCGTTGGCCACATACGTAAAGGTTGGCGGTGATCTAAAAATTAGCCTAGATTATGACCGTAAACGTAATTAAAATCCTACATTCTTTGACAGAGGTCAACACGGAGCATCACCATCCAAGATTAAAGTGTTCATGCGGCGTTGTTGAATGCCGTTAAAACCGAAACATCTTTTGCAGTGTCGTTGAGCACCTTGCTATTTATGGACTTTCATATCTATCGCCAGATCACTCGCTCTTCGAATTTGATGGCCATTGAATCCATCGACATTTCCAATAATAGCACAGAATAGTTCATTTTTTCTATCTATTTCCAATGGACTATGAGATGTCGCTTTTTCTGCGCAAGATGGCTAGCATAATGTTGCAAGAGGGGGGGGCAGTCTTGCTGGGAATATGGGTATAATAAATGTGTGTACTTTTGTCGAACAAGACCATTTTTTAGCATGTTTGCACAAAATCGTGCCCAAACGCTAGATCATTGGTAAAAAGGTAACTTGGACCCTCAGGGCTTAGTTGGGTCAGTGGAACTACGAAAATTAATCTTGGCTTAATTCGGACTTATATGTCGGTCAACATAAACGAGGTAGCCTTTTGTACAATTCAAATTACCTATCAAGATTACACTTATTCATTAAGTAGGTGTTTAATAGTGTAGATTTATAGAGATTTTCAGCATACTGCTTGAACTGTTCTGTATAGAGCGCTAAATCCAAATACTTACCTTGGAAGGCAGGCCTCCCAATAAATGTAATTTGAAAGGAAGTCGCTCTTTGGGGAAATGGGTTAACTTTATTGAGTAAATTTTCGACAATGGATTCCCAGATCGTCGTCAAACTTGAGAAAATGTGCAACGAACAATTAAAATTTCAAAAGTGCTGGTACAATTATATCGTCATCTGGTGTGAGCGCTATTGGCAGTTGCAATTTATGTCAGTCCATGGAGGACAAATTAGTAGTGGTAATAGCGTAATTACCAATTGGTAACTGTCATTTACATCAGTCTGGCGGGAGGGGGAAATTACAAGTCATCTGGCATGAAAGATAATTAGAAGTTGCAGTGGAAGTTATTCCATCCTGATGAGCTGTCGCCTCTTCCATCTTTCTTTGAGATGTTTGTACATTCCATCCAGCTCGATATGTCAGCCGATGCAAAAATCATCGGAGGGCATGGCCTCAATAAAATCTCGGGATTTTTCGGAGGGGCAAACGCCGACGATGCGTGTTTTGTCCCATGCAAAGTTTTTTTCCCGTATCAAGGCTATGCATATCCACTTCGGATAAATGGTCACTTCTCTTCACTGCCAGTTGGTGCTCGTGGATGCGTGTGAAGACGGGCCTTCCTGTTTGGCCACAGTGGCATAAAAAACGATGGCTACTTTACGCGCCCAGCTTGTACACCCTAAGAATAGGGTTATCTATCTCAACAAGAGAGAACTCATCTACAAGATCCCATGTCAAGCTTGTACTATCGTTTACCCCAGACTGAGGCAAATTACAGTTGTCAAATAGCAATTACGACTATTAATTTGTCCATTACAGACTGACGCAAATTGTTTCTGCCAAACAGCGCTCACATCAGATGACTATATAATTGTACCAGTACTTTTGAAGTTTTAATTGTTCGCTGCACATCTTCTCAAGTCTGACGATTAATTGGGGATTCAGCGTTGAACATTTACTCAATAATGTTACCATATTTTCCTAAAGAATGCCGTCCTTCACATATATACCTGTTTACCTTAACGGTCTTGCAAAGAGAATAAAACGGATAGTAAAATCTCACTACCAGAGACGTCAAGTGGAAGTGGGCGGTGAAATTTTGGCAGAGAACAAAGAAAAAGCGGTAGGATTGTGTCGTGGGATCGTCTAGGT
>UYRU01000002.1:0-20403 GCA_900617775.1 Dibothriocephalus latus | reverse complement strand
GGCCTGAAGTGAATGACCGAAAACAGCTGTTTGCCAACACGACTTTTCAACTGTCTCATGTATATTTTAATATTTTTCCTATTTTATATTTTGATTCTAACATTTGCAAGGATCATAAGAGATGCAATGTACAAGCGAATACTCTGTCATTTAGCTTAGGATTACTAAAGCGGTTACGTGATAGGCCACAGTATGTTTTCTTTTTTTATTAAATTGTTTACTTTTATACATAAAAAAATTTGGTGAACTCAGCTTCGGCTAATTATGCGTGTCAGGGATTTTTACGCGAAAATCCCTGGATTTCATCAGTTAACCAGCTTATTGCACGCCCTGATTCGGTTCATCTACCTTATCCGTAAGTCGCGGGATCGAGTCTAGGGTGGAATACCAGCTGGAGACCAGCATGTCTGGCTGGCGACGGCTGATAAGTCAGAATTCGCAATTCCAATGTCCCTTGTTATTTTCCAGAATGTTTATCCGTCTACAGTACTGTACGACTGTTGACGGAGCGCGAGAGGGATCGCTAAGACAGAGTTAGACAAGAGAGTCGTGTAACCAATCGGTTAGCCCTCTACAGCTTAAACCATATACCTTTAAAACTAAGTGGCAGTGGCTGGAGCCTAAAAGATGAGGAAAATATCTAATAAATGTGAAGTAATTAATACAGTATTTAGCTACACAGTTGTCGGAATACGGCTCACATATTTTTCGCCCTAGGCGCATTACATGTTTTGGCGATTCTCATTATGCTGCTGGAATTAGCTCCGTAGCTATCGGACTACGGCTCATGTAATCTTTGCCTTAGGCATCCTACATGCTTTGGGGTTTCTTATTATGCCTTAGGTGCTCTAAGCGCAACTGTTTCGTCGGAAAAGGGGAAACATTCACAAAACACAAATCTAACGTGCATACTGCTTCCATTCACGCTCTAAACCTTTAGTATAAACGCGTAAGAGGGCATTTCGCGTTTCAGGAATTCACATGCCTACGGAATTGGCTATCCAGATTTAAGTGCCTTGGTTTTCAATCGGCGCGGTGATTGGTTGATTGCCCACGCTCAACTTGACAGTTCCCTCGATTTCCTGCCAGGCGTTCGTTATTGCCGTGATGAAGACTGCGTTTGGCTCATAACTGTCGTCCCTGGAAGCCTAGCCTACATGTGCGGTCCTGCATTATCGCTGCCTAGGCAAAGCTGTAGCAGAAACCATGACTAAAGCACCTTATGTCTCACGCGGTTGCTACCTTCCACGAAGCATACACCCTCTCCGAATTTGATGCTGTGTCCTGTTTCTTCAAATATGATGCAGCTTAGGAGTTAATGTATTTCTTCTTCCTCCCCTCAGCACCTTCACTAGACTATCTACGTTTGGAGCAATTGCCGAGTTATTTTACGTACACATGACACATAATAGTGAACTGTGGTCGGTGTAAATTTGTAAATATGAGGGCCATGGGAAGGCGCCTGAATGCTTACAAGGCACTTTTGACGTAGGTGAGTGGCCAATATACTCGTGTCTGTTAGAGTACGACCCTTCATCTTACGTTTGCATGCCCTAAAGTTCGCAGTGGTATGGGGTGATACGACTCCATTGTCCATTTCATTGCTGTTAACGCAAGTGAGAGTTCCGAGTACTCCAGTCTCAGTAGGTTGGGTTTTTGTTGTGACCAAAATAAGATGCAATAGTTAAAATAGGCTGTTCATTCGTCTACTTCTGCAGTCTTAAGAAAACCTTACCTTCGAAGACAGCCTGCTTCAAAAGACGCAAAGGAAATCAAATAATCTTTTTAAACGGGTTGAATCTTCTTCGCGACCATAAGTTTTTATGGGTTTATGTCACATACCTCAGAAAGTTATTTAGTCAAGATAACCTGAAACTTACTCAACAGCCAAAAGCACTTCACTGTTACCCGTGGACCGTGTTACGGCTTAGCAATCTGGACAACTATGTGTCATCAACGTGCATACCACGGTGCTCATGGGTGATAAAAATGGCAGTCTAGTTATGCAGACGCTGTTTTAGACTTCGCTGGTATCACTAGATGATTTATAGGTAGAAACCTAGTTGGGTCATAACGTGAACGAGAAGTGTACAAACGCATTACGGTATTGATTGGCGGAGTAAAAACGCTAGAGAAGCAAAAATGTAGGGGGACTTCCACATATTGCCGAGTTCCCCGTCACCTGAAGAAAAAAAATGGGAAAGTAACTTGACGTGACTGAAGTACAGATGCAGGCCTTATGGCCTAAAACCTGTAAGAGGATTAATGCCAAATCGGTCATTCTTGCCGCAATAATTAAATTTGTCCGCAATCAGATGACTGTAACGAAGAAGATGGAGAAACATGTTCTATGTCAAACTTACTCATCGTTTGTATCTAGTGGATCATGTGCCTTGCTCCATGAGTTCGAATGCGATAGGTTGGGAGACCCTTAGGCTGACAAAGACCTAGTTATAGTGTGTACGGACTAGGGCATTATGCCATTGTATGGAACAACTCGGTTCTTACTGAGAAGGTGGCAGCGAATGGAGTAGTAGTCAGAAATTCGTTCGACACATAACCGACCAGCTAACAAGGGAATAAATACGCAAAAAAATAGCGTTGCTGGCAAAAATGGGTCAGCTTGTTATGATAGACACAGACAGAAAACAGTACTAAAAAGCATATCAAGGAGAGCGGTTGGCAAACGAAAGGTTTAAAGTCGTCTGGATTGTGATGGCTGATAAGGCCATCACGACGTTTGTATCGACACACGCTTTGCAGAAACTGAAGCAAAGCAGCTACGTGCCCTGTAAGAAAGGTCATCTTACCCCTGATATCATATCCCTCTTTACTGGCAGGCAGAGTTACGTTTTTTCCCAAAAACGCAAACACGTGGGAATGACAAATATACATGTAAACATCCACGTCCTTTTCTTTTTGAATATTTTGCTTCAAAACAGACTCCAGGTTTGACGGAAATATTAATTAGCACTAGAACAGCAACCACGACATCTGGCCTGACGTATTCAGCGCACACGTAGCCGTTGTCAGCCAAAGAGAAATTGCAGGTGGATAATGATTTTCGGATATACATCGGGACTACATGCTGACCTTCATGCAACTTGACAAGGATTCCCTCTCGAGTGAAGCATTCCCCTTGGAAGAGAATACAAATGGCCAGCGGACATTTCATCACGATGTCATCTGTGAAAATAAGCAACAGTCTAGCAACCAACGGGCAGGAATTGCCGGAGACCTGGGTATCTAAATCCAGTTCCAGCACAGACACGTTGACATACCCCTGCTGCTACGCTCCCTGTCTGCGCGACCGATTGGCGCGGCTCAGTTCCCACCGAAGGACGCTCGCCGTCACGACGCCGTGAGATGGCCTAGCTTCAGTCCTATCAGCATGCCCTCTCAATCCAACCCTGCCCCTTCGCCCTCTCAGCTAAACGACAAAAACACCACTTGTTTTTTTCTCACGCTCGTAGTCTGTGCTGATAGAATCCTGTAGAAGTTCGAAGGCTCAGACAAATACAGCTACTGTCCCAGCGGTCGCAGGTGCATCTTCTTTTGTAAGAACCGACGCGTTCACGAAAGCAGATCTAACAGCCAACAACGCAATTGCTAAGGAAAACGGTAACAGTGCATTAGAAGGTACAGAAGTAGACTAGAAGACGAGATTGCACGACAATCAGCAACTTAAAGGATGCAAAGTGCAGACGCCTTCCCATACCACTTTTCAAGCGCTGCATGCTACCACAAGATCAGAGGCCATACCGTAGCACACCCTAGTATTTTGTGCGCTCATCTGCGTCAGCCGCTCCCCTTTCTAAGCCACTTAGATTTATAATATCACAATGACCAGAGCTTGCTACTTCACGTCATGCGCTAGAATCAAATGTCCTGCAGCTACAACAGGAGGCATCTGGGGTCGTTTGCCGTATCTGGTACAGGTGAGACAAGATGGTCAAGCGACCATATTGAGGCGCAGTGTCACGGACCCTCAAGACTCACTAAGTGAACGAAACGTGCCCGAGCACCAAATTCAAACAAAAAGTATTGTTCCTGAAGGGTGCCAACCGCCACTTGAGTCATGGTAATCCAAAAAATAAGAAGCCAGATTACCTCCTCCAGTGTCTTTAATGTCAATCCTTTGCCTAGGCTGTGCAAATGATCATGCTATGGCACACATGTAGACCGTAATGCCAGAGATGAAGCAAACTGCTGTCTTATGTGCGGCAGTAACGAGGGCTACAGGAAGAACTGGTGGGAATAGGCAACTGGGATGTGGGCAATAAATCAACCGGTGCGCCCATTGTGACATTTTATTTCGGTTCCCTCAACCTAACCAACCAGGTATAAGGGATTCGTTTGTACAAAAGGTACTTTAGAATCCGGTTAAGATAATGCAGAATTCCTGTCATGCGTTTACGTTCTGCTAAATATTTAAAATTTATATAACCAAAGAGAGTCATGATCAACTTAATACCCAGCAACATTTCGCCGAAAATCCGTTTCGAACGACCTTTATGCCGATTCTATAAATTTCTCCCAGTTCTCCCCTTTTCTGCATTTATCGCCAAATTCCAGTTATACCTTGGTTACATATCAAGCATCCTACTGACTGTTCAGACAAGCGTGGATATAAACCAAGCGAGTTGTGTTTAATGTAGTAAAAATGGTGATCGAGTATTTTGACATATGTACAATTGATGTTTTTTACAGCTGACAGTGATAGAACAACATTCATTACTTCATTTGCAAATTAGTATCATCGTAGGCGGAACCTGAGAGGAACGCTATAAATTTTCATGATAAAAGTGCGTGCAGTGGACTGGTAGGATAGCCATAGGAATGAAGAGATTGAAAAGAGGGATTATTAGTTTCGTCTGCGGCTGTAATTACGTTGCAGGGAAGTTTCTGTTCCTCACGATTGGTAACTCAAATTCTTACAACCAAAGACACGTTTAAGGCACATGCTAATTAAAAGCGGAAATTTACGCGAAGACATTTGGGAAGATTTTCCTTTTTTGTCATCCGTTCATCTTGCCAGAATATTTCCATTCAGCTCGAAAGTTCACATCACTGAGCATGGCTCGAGAAAATGCATGAGAGAACAGCCCAATGTGCACTCTGGTCGGCTTCCAACAGAATGACAGGGATTCACTTTAGTCGATTTGTTGAGAGTAAATCTTAGAGCAAATCCAAAAAGCGATGAGCCAGTTGATTTGCTACGAGGAAATTAACGGGAAGGTAGTTTACTGCTCCGGAGCAAAATGTTTTGGGATCCAGAAAAAGGAACTCAATCTTGTTAGAAATTTATTTGCTCAAATTTGACTGCGTAAAAAAATTGAAAGTGGTTCCTCCCGCCTTTTAAATAGAGGCGACGAACCGTTCAGATCCACTTTTCCGGCTGCAAAAGTAAATCGTATACGGTAAGTACAATACATAGGTCTGTTGACGCCAACCTTACATACGGAATGCCCTATCTAAATAATGCCTGTTGGCAAACATTTTGCGTATTTATGTTGAAAATTGGAGCATTACATAGTTACCTCCAAGCACCGATCTACAAATAAAAGTGGTGGTCCGTTATTTTTAGACATCGCACCGCGACTAGCATGTTCTGCTTCATCAACTTGAAGCAAGCTAAGCAAATGACTTTCCAGTGGAGCAGAACCCTGAGATTTCCCTATAAAAATCGCAAGTGAATATATAATAGGGGTGATATGACTACCAAAATGTAATATTTGCTGCAAAATACCATCTGTGTCTATTAAAATTTATAATTATCCTACATATTGATGGTCGAAATGGGATTAAGCCGCAGTAAGAATGATCCATATTTCGACTACACTACGGTACCTGCTTGCTTGGTAAACCGATCTGTGAACTCACTGTCAAGATAGGCAAAGATTTCGCGATGGCAACCGCTACGAAAATGAGCACGTGACACAAGTAAAAAAACATCTGTCTCTTGACTGCTAGGTATCCAAATAATGCCAAATCTGTGCTTGTCTGCTAGAAATATGTTTTGTGAACAACTAACTGGTGAGGAAGAAATTACCAGAAATGGTCCACTCAGACTTTCCAATCTCCAGCGATATTTTCTTTATCCATTAAAAAAATTTTGCTTTAATTCTGTCTGACAAGCAAATGAATGACAATCTTTTTATATAAAGAGATAAGGGAAATATTAACTCGGAGGTATTACTTTAAAATTGCTATATGCTAGTTTAATAGGTGGTGTATTTACTTTGAGAACAATGTGCAGCCTACTGTGGAACTCACATTTTCAAATATAACCCAAGACTATGCCCCAAAGCTATGTTGCTGTCGGTGAAGTAATATGTGGGTTTTTCTCATGAACTATCGAAATGTGTGCATCCTCAATTTTTTGTGTGTATCAGGACAACACCACGTAAGCACGGTCATTCATAAAATGAATGGCCAAAGCCATCAGGAGAACTTTGGTGTAAACTGTGAAGTAGACGTTCGATTTTGAAGGCATTCTATACCAGGTATCTAATCAAACATCTTTCAATGTTTGGTGGTCAGTCACAAAAGGCAAGCAACTAATGATGTCATCACCAAGGCACGTTAATAAAAAGCAAAAGAAACTATGTTTTATCAATGCATGTACTGTCGGGAAAATTCCTCGAGTTTTTGTGTTTAACGAATAAAATTTATTAACTATTGTCTTTAGTAGATTTGCTGTGATTTTAACTTTATTAAGACCCTCTAGTTTGTCTATAATCGACTTTGTACTAGGTAAAACGAAGTCATCTAAGTGACAATTGTATATAATGTAGTTCATGCAAAAAAGACGCTTTGTTAATTCGAGTTCTCTCTTCAGGCGTAATGATATAAAGCAAAAACATGCTTGCTAAGTCACGCAACACACGAACAAATTGTGACACAAGTGTCGTGCCGTGAAGAAAAAAATGAAAGGAATATTGTAGTTAATCAGCACTGAAAAATTTTAAACCATACAGAAATCCTTTGCAGTAGGATATGGGAAAGTTTGCAGGCGAGTGAAGCTACATTTAGTGAACCCACACTGTGGCGAGTTTAGGAGGACGAAAAGATTAACAAGGGCAATGATGCTTAAAAAGGCACTTCGTTTTTACTTAAGGAATTTTAAATAGCTTGGAGCGTCTATTGTAGAAAGCAATTCAAGTGGAACAGCAACTGGTATCCTCTGAAAATATATTTACGTATTGCCCACGTGTTTTGTATTTCATCGTGCTGCTATCAACCGAATATTACCTTATCATTAAATCATTCAACAAATAGCGTACAACATTTTGCTCGTAGATGCGGTGAGCCTGGATCTTATCTTTCGAAACGTAGCATGAGTATATGTATGAACCTGGACTTTATGTCAAGGACGTCTGTACGATGATAGCTTACGGTTTTAAAACTTTCCTATACGAGCGTCCATGGATTTAGATTTTGGAGGAGTTAGTGAATGGTCCAACAATCATTCACTTTCAGAATAATAGTGCACCAACTTAAAATAATACTAAACACATTGATGGAGTTTGAAGATAGCACCGACAACTGCTATATTAAACGCAAAGAATGTGTATCACAAGAAGAAGTCCTGTTTTAGCGTTTTCTAAACGGTTGTAATATCCCGAGGTTTCTACTAGTGATTCGGTATGCATTTATCATTTTTACCCCTTATATAACTTATGATTTGTTTGCAAGTGTGTCCGCATATGTTTCATTTACCACGGGAAGCAATGCAATTTAGTTGGCCATAAGTGTTGCATGCAGACCATCATGAACCACTCATGATTTCCCAAACGATTTGCACAAGGGCCTTCCATTTCCACACGCATGTGATAGAGCTTATCTGTCGCACTACTTTGAATTCCTCAAGATCACATGAGCAGCTTGGCAGTTTGAATTAAAGACTGACGGCTCAAATGTAAAATTCTATTGTCCTCGCCATATGTCTCCCTTTTTTTTAATTTTGCAAGGACTGATGTGACCAGTTTGATAGTAATAACAGTCCATTTCAGCTAAATACACGTAAGTATTTTTGATTTATTTCTTTTTAGTTAAAAGGACTGAATAGGTTTACACTTGGTTTTTGATACTGCGGACTTTTTGTGGGTAATACTTATTTTAAATCCTGCAAGTTGGACGCATTTTCATTACGAAGCAAGGAAAATTCTGACAAAACTGACTTTGCTTAGATAACGGAAAAATGGTCAGTGATTGGTATTTATTATTTTTTCACTCAAAAATTAGGCCAGTCAGTGTCCTGTTCGCGCCGACAGATCAAAGCAAAGTGTTAACGGAACTGGTCACCCAATAAAATGAAATTGTTAAAATAAGTATTTTTCAATGACAAGATGGCGCCACATTTGCCATTGAAGCTTAAGGTGCTGTAATTAATTATAAAAATATTACTGTCGAATATCTCACTTGGACAAATACCGCTGTTTATTGCAATTTTATTTAATTTTTATTATAATTAACGACAGTCAGTGCACTTTTGATAGTCCAACGTAGAGTTAAAAAATAACCTCATTTTTACGAAAAAACGCAAAAGAAGACATAAAACGGTATAGCGGGCATCACAACATAAAGTAACCTGACTTGAAAAAGCTATTGAAAAAATAATATTGATCGAACTTTACACAAATTTACCACAGCTATTGTCCACTTGTTACTTGAAAAACCTAACACATCTAAGGGTAAGCTTTTGAAATGAAAATAGAACAACGGGGCATTGTACTCAAGCAAAAACATTATTATCTTTTGTACAAAACACGATATCTCTGCTCCAAAGACTAGCTGTGCTCACAAAATTCTACGTTAAACTTGGGATCAAGTACTTTTATGACGATATAAATTTTTGTCCAAATAGAGGCTTATTTATTTTATATTGAAACAAATAATAAGGCGAGAAACAAAGCTCATTATGAAAATATTTGGTGCACAAGACTACGAGGGGTGTTGTAACAATCCTTCGTAAATCCAAAGCATCAGTTTATCCCGCATACATCTTCAGCAATATAAGGGAAGAAGAATAGGACCAATTCTTCACAATTTTGACGAAAAATTAAAAGGAAGACTACTTAGGGAATAAATTATTCGAATGATCCAATTGTGAAAAATTCGCGGCCTTGGTTGGGAGTCGAACCCACGCAGCAGGGAAGGCTTTTGTGCAGCAACGCTCTGCCATTGAGCTATGAGGCTGAAAAAGAGCCGTGAATTTAGTCACACTTGGGCCGATCTGTTTGCTCAGCTTTACTGCGCGCATGGAATCCAGCAATACGGACGCAGTAAGCTGCCTACCAGGCAGGATTTCCAAAGTAATCATCTAGAACCCTCGGGATGGTCTACAAAGCTAACCACACGGCAAAATTATATTGTCTAGGGATGTGTTTGGAAACAATAAAAGGGTTTTCACAGAGGATAAGTGCATCCAATGTGTGAAACTAATCAGAACCAAGGAGAATCGTCTTCGGAATTTTACTAGCTCGCATGGAATAACTCGTAAAATATTATTGCTGCACCGTTTGGCGACTCAGATTTTTGCCATGACTAATAAAAAATTCGTCAATGCACTTGCTAAGTTGTGCTTGCGGTAGACCACACATTTTTATAATTTAATTTCACGCCGCACATTTTGCATTTTTGGATGGGCATTGTTTTCGCCGAACAAAGTTGTGTATTTTTCAAAAAGTATGGGCCTAATGCTGTTAAATTTCGCTCACTGAAGTCAAAAAGCAGTGGTCGAAGAGCCGGATCGAATGTATTTAATCGCCCTTTTCCAAACTTGAACGTTCATTATATTATACTGGAAGCATCTATTTTTACCGCATATGATAATTTACTTCAGAAGCATTTGGCAGCCGTTGTACGGCTGGGTAGTTCTCTTTTCTCGCTTTAGTTTAGTGACGACTGTGCCCTTCATTACCTTGAAATCACTCGAGTTTAATCTTAATTATTTGGTTTGCTAAAAAGACTTATTCGCTTTGATTGTAGTGTGAATTCACCGGAAATGTTTGGAAAGAAATCTGATACCGAATTATGTTATTCCCTTTGTACAAGCATAATTTTGGTTAATGTAACGTTTAATTATTCATACGTATGCCGCTCATTGATATCTTAATTGCAAATACGCACTTAAATGTTGCTTTCGTTTTGCTGATAACAAAGTGTCGGTAATTACGAAAATGTATAGGTTCATTTTTATAAAATAAATTATGGGAAATATTCTAAATTGAGATAGACTGGACACCACAGGCTCACACCAAATCAAACAAATCCTTGTTTTTCTGGCCTCTAGGCTTCTCCGTTTTTTTACAACCTTCGAATGTTAGTCCACATCCAACCATTCCGGATGTGTGCACTCCAGTTGTGTATGAGGCACATACTGCCTCAGGAGACTGCTATTGATTTTACACGAAGGCTCAAGTACCGTGGTTAAGTCTTAATCAAAATATACTTAGATGCATAACATGCTTCATAAATATTAGGTGCATATTACCCTAACTGCCTGTCTACTTATTTTAATTTACCGCACATGCGTCAACGGAGGCTAAAGCTGCGTGAGCATGAACTAGCGTCCAAGTTAAAGTTAGGGATTTTTGAAAGCTCATTTTGTAAGCAAACGAATGTATTAGGTATGATGAGATTAAGGAATCGTTTTTTAACTAGACTATCTTACCCATCGTAGTGTATAAAGAGTTATAGTTTAAAAATATCTTTAAAAAATAAATACATCCAGTATGCTAACAATCTCATATTGTTAAGGAATTCGAAAACTCGGTTACGTTACCAATATGCCTACCGTTTAGAAACATAATATACACGCTTTTTAATGATAAAGGTTTAAAAAACGCATTTTATTACTGACCGATATTATAGAGGTAGTAAAAATGTTAGATAATATAGTCAAAGGCTTCTCTGTGTCTGTAAACTTTTTTGGCTTGTCTATTTGTCTCTGTTTACGTGTACTTCATAGTCTAGGATAGTGTACAGGGGTCGTTTCTTGTATAAGTTGAAACTTTGCCGCGAATGTTTTTCTTATTGTGTTTCTCATGGTCTTATCCTTTCAACTAAAATGCATGAAAGGACGATTTCCTATTTGCGATGATGGGCGTTTTACCATAAATTTAGTAAAATGCATTTTTCCCCTGTTTCATCGAACTTCGTGGAGTCAGAGAAATGCCCTTTCTGTCAACTCGGCATTCAAAACATAAAACTATGTAAACGCAGCCTTTCGGTACCTGTTGCTTAAAGTAACTTGTAGGGTTTCAGATAGTGTTTTGTAATGCATATCCGGATGCTATGTTTGAAGTGTTTTTGTTTTCATCAAAAATGTTCGGCAAAAGCGAGTCTTAAATCCAGCTCCTTAATGCTTTTTAGTTAACCAGCGAAAGGCTTTGAACGTGGACATGCATAATGCTAATTATAAACTAATTCTTTGTAAACTATTCAGGCTGTCAGTTTATGACTTGTACTTTAAATAAATTGAAATTTATAATGAAAATATATGTATCATGTTACTGATATTTTAAAGAACTTGGTCGACTACCTATTTTAAATGCAATTAGTATCGAACAACTTCAGAATTCTCACAGCCGCTTACCTGTCAGATATTTGCATCATATTCAAGGAAAATATATGCATCTACTGGTGAACACTGCAGTCGTTTTAGAAACAATGGTGGTCAACAGTAGTTTATGTAGTGCACCTCATTACTCCATAATCGCAGCATTTGCCCGACGAAAATGGTGGTTATAAGGTTTTATGGGTCGGATATTGGGATAGGCAGTGGCATATAATCTAGTGACTGCTATTGTATGTAGGCATGACGTTGATTTACACCTATAGATTTTCCTAATGTACATAACCGTTTAACGTATTATGGGAAAACCCGATTATAAAATTACTGGTTTCTTTAAATTCCTAAAAAATAGAAATGGTGGTTTAAATGTCCTCTGTCTCAACTTACCGGAGATCCAGCTGACCCTTCTGGAGTTAAATCAGTAAAATTCGCGGCGCGAAGTGCCGCGCACACCTTTAATTTACATGGCGAACGACTTGCTCCCAGCGGCCGCAAGAAACGAATTCGACTACGTTTTCTCATTTCCCACTTACTTTTAAAACTTTCTTTCCTTGCCTATCCCATTTCCCACCCCCAAAAACCCTTTAATCTCCATTTCCGTGGGACATTTGCTGGGACTAGGGGTATGGGAGGTGCACTACATAAACTACTTATGCCCAAGGGTGTTTTTAAACAGAGCATTAAGGAATCCGCAGGCCAGTGGCGAGACGCAAGCACTTTTCGCAAGTGCCCGACAAGGGTTCGACGTTAAGGTTATTCAAAAATATTGTTACGAATTCTCCAATTACTCACAATACGTTATTGTTTTTCTCTCCATTTTGAGAATGAAATGACCTTACACTTACGAGGTCAGCGTCAACATAACATATTTGGCGCTTTGCTTTCGAACGTTTACTTAGATTTTCTGAATTTCTATGTAAATTCATAAGTTCGATTATTAATATCTGCTAATGATAATGTGCAACCTATTTTAAAAAAACCCTTGATGCTTTGTTATTCCTTTAAACATAATTCTAACGTCGACTGCATTTATGTAACGAAAACCACTCGACGAAGAAAGGTGCAAGTAAGAAACGCCAACGCAATGCAAGTGGCGTTTCAACGGCGTCGGAAACTAGTCAGTTGAAGTATCGAATAGTTATATTAAGGACAGACATGATAGCCATACGTCTAAATGTTGAACGGGTGAAAATGAGATTTAACTTTACTAATCTTTGTTTTAAATATCGCTCGGAATACAAAGAAGCTCTTGTATAAATCGCTCCATAGGTGGCGAATTTCGCTTTATACAGCAGCATAAATATTAGTTATGTTTTAGAAGTCTATTACTGCTATTTAGACCCCACAAGTTTTACACCAGAGGACAGAACTCGAAGAAATACTGTCTAAAGGAAAAATTAATAACGAAAACTGTCTATACTTGACCTTTGCTACTGCATTATTGATTCCTTCCCTAAATGTCTCATTATACCTCAGGTAGGTCCATGAATTAGAAGGAAATATACACAGCATTGTATAGTACTCTTACTTCGGAAGAATGAATTTTTGACAGTTTATTTACAAATACCACTGAGAGACACACTATGGGAGAGCAGGATTCCACTGGGCTTTACTATCCGCTTATTTGTGCATTCGAAAACGCATAGAATCTAGCAGAAATAAAAAAAATTCCATCCTACAATGTCATGGCCTCAAATTGAAGGCTCTGATTTTGCAATACCTTTGGGTAATTCACTTAAGAAAACAACTTTCTTCGTCGATCGAGGAAACAATAATGACTAATTTTGTATGCAATACAATTCGGAGGCATTTTTGTCACCCTAAAATGCAAACACAGATCAGTTTATTGGGAGTTCATTTGTTAACATGACAAGTCCATTCTTTTATGAGGTGTGCGATACATTTATAAGGTAAGATGATTCTTTATTTCATGCAACGCCATATGCTGCAAAAGAAATTAATGGTCATTAAACATGGTATGTACGCTTTATTAGAAAACTTAGACAACGCGAATCTGAAGTTTTATTATTCTTTTGTTAGCCTTTGTATAAATTAACGAAGGTTTTATAAAACTCTTTCTAAAATATAACCGCTTAGCTAATGGTGTTGGTTTATGTATGGTTGCCTGCTCTTGTTGTGTAATATTATACATTACGTTTAATAGATATCCGCGGCACATCTCGCTCTTAAGCAGCAAACATATTTTGTATGAAATAGTCAAGGAAGGTAGCCTTCAGCTAACACGTAAAATGCTAACACTATGAAAGTTCTTTTACCAAGTTTTACCTTAAAATCATATCACCATAATATTTCCGAAACAAAGTTTTTTTTGCGAACTACTGCGTTATCGACTAAAATATAAGGTAAACGAAAAAACATCATACAGTTTATTCTGTTCATTTACTACTTTAAATAAATCCTATTATGTATCAGTTAACGATATTCTTCGTTAAAATATACCTGAACGTAATGTTTCAGCGTCCTTATTCTGTTCTGTTAAGGTATAACAATTAAAATTGCCTTAAATTCTGAATCTCCTATTAAAGCGTAGTAAATAACAAACTGAGTCTCTAAGTGAGAGAAAACGCCTCTGCTTACATTACGAGGCGCAGTAGGAACGTAGTTGAGAACGTTTGAATAAATTTGGTCTTTAACTGCGTTAGCCAACAGCGGAACAAGTGCCTATCGTTCTCCAATTTATTCCATAAATGCGTATTTTATCAGCGTACTTTGACGAAACAGCCGGTTAGTTACTATCGTTTAAAAATTTCCTGACTGTACGTTTACCTTCCCAGTTAAATCGTCGTTTCTGGCGGCTAAATCTGAGCGGTAGGCCAAAACCGCACATAGCGGAACTACGCCCGGCGAGGTTGTGGAATTTGGAAATTCAGTAGAAAATAGGCAATTTATTGTGTGCACTTGATAAACGTTTCGACCGCAGACTGTTTAAAAGTTAAACCAAACAAAATACTTCCGTCAGCTGATTCATGTGAAAGCATAATTTTATGGGCTCACGTGAGAGTCTGCCGGTGTGCGGTCCTTGATCTATGGATAACCTCGTCTCACTGAGCCGTCATCATAGCAATTTATTTGGCTTCAGTGGCCGCAGTCGCATACACTCAGCAAGTATGCTATTAGGGTGCATTGATACGGTCCGTTTTTAAGAGAAGAACAGAACGCACGCATGATATGCAGGTCCAAACATTGGCAATTCTGTTCGAAACAATAATTTTCTAGATCTGAAATGCAAAATAATTCTGCGGGTGACTTATCACCGAGACTAAAATAGGCATCTTTCAATGAAAAGCGACTGAAAAACGTGTCCCTTATGCTGAACAGTTAGTTGAAATTCCTTAAATGCAAGGGAAATCTCTTCATTGTTAGTGGCTGTGACTTATGTGAAGTCAAAAGTATTTTCAAACCTGCACAATTCATAGGAAATTTTGTTTTTTTTAAGAACCAGCGTAATAATCCAGCTAATTTGTCGTGAGGTGCGCCTCACAACCGGAGGAATCTAGGCGGCTCAAGGAGCAACGCGTTAGATCTTTTATGTCCGGCCATATTATCGGCATCCTCATTATAAAGTGGCCGTCTTTCACCTCGAGAGAAAAATACTTTTGCTGACGCAGCGACTGACCCTCGGTCAGTAGGCTTTGGTCCTCCAGTTCCAAATGTTTGCGAACAGCTAGTTTTCCGTTAGTTTGGAACAACTGTTTATTCCCACCCTTAACCATACTTTGATTGCTAGCATCGGCAGTAGCTTCGTCCCTAGGGAATGCGAAAACTTTGCTCAAGTACTACACATAAACTCTGCCCTGCCTACATGACTACAAACATTATTTGCCAACGGCGGTAAAGGAATAAAATTAAAGGCATTTACATTTACACAGTCGTTTAAAGTGTGAGCTTGAAAAGTTTTATTTAGTTTTTATAAACTTTGAGGAGCATCGCACATAGTTTCTGGAACTATCTTTGCATTCCTTTCATGTTCGTACACAGTCTTTTATGAACACAATAAGATTACCGATCTCAGCAAGGCTCTTTAACTTGACGTTTCAACCCTCGTGATTGGCATATCGATAAATAAAAGTGCAGGTAATGGAAATATTCCGTTCCTTTTTTTATACAGCTATGCGGTTGAGAAGTAAATGGTGGCTCCTGCAAAGTCCATTCCATTCGATTACACTACTTTCATTACTTTTAATCCTGCAAATTAGTATTTTTGATTTAATAACTCGATATAAGTCAAAGAATAATTTTTTTCTGTAAAGTCCATAAAGTTTAATTTCGCAACACAAGCCGTTTAAATTACTTCAGCTGTTAATAATTTCTCGGATGTTAACATTTAGCTATATCACAATAAATTTGAGGAACTTCGAAAGATCGACTTTAAATAAATTTGTTTTTTTGGCATTTTGCGTCATATTCTAACAGATGGCTACTACTGCAAGTAAATAACCTTAGTGAGGCAATCGTGATCCCTCGCAAAAACTATCAACATCGACATAGATTAAAACATTTGAAGACACGCAACTGCAATCTGCAAGTACACTAACTAAACATTGCAAAACTAACCTCTTTATCTGTATGTAAACGTGACAATGTTTGAACGAAATTGACTTCCTGGAGCTTTTTTGAGAATTCCTTTTTAATATAAACCTGTTGTAGGCCCAACGGAAATAGAAAGTGCCGATTTGAGGACTAATCTGTAAAATCATTGGGAAACAGAGTCCGACTTCGTTTGCACTGAACAACATTTTCGCGGCTTGTGTCAATTTATTTTGATTAATGCAACCCGTTTTTCTATCGGATTGCGTCCCGGGCTGTCAGTAGAAATGATCGTATTCTGCAGTCCATGGAGTGCGTTACTTGCTCTGCTCTGAAAAGTAACTAACAGCCGTAAGTATTAAACAAAAGAATTATTTTGGAGGAATAAGGTGTCCACTTATCGTTTGTGTATGCCGTTATAGTCAAGGGCCTCCGATAAAATCCTTGTTATTAATGGTCACATGATGACCATCGAATCGGTCGTTCCACGAATTTGATGGCGATTAGAACCATCAGACGTCGACAGCAATTGGAAGTTGCCGGCGACGCAGTTCGTCTATGAGAAGAGTTTTGGGCAAACGTGACCAGCTGGGCTGACTCTAGAAGTTTGCCTACAAAAAAGCTGTAATCATAAAATTAAATGCACTTCCCGAATGATCCATATACTTCTGAACAAACGAGAACCTTATTTAATCAGATTCATATTTTACCTGGATTTTGCAGGTCTATTTTGCTGAGTGGATGGGAATTCCTTCACCCTTCGGTTGTAATTGTGTGCGAAACAATGGCACCAAAATTATTTCTCGCGAACAGTCCAGTAGTGAGACAGCCTTTAATGGTAATTTTTAAGATAAAACAAATGAAACTTTCGTCCGACTTACATGTGGTCAGTCCTCGTCAATCTCACTTCGTTCTAGGCGCTGCTCTACTGTAAGTCGTCCGATAGTGTTAACAGGCTGATTAGGAACTATTAGCTAATGACACACACAGCAACACTTCTCCTGTTATGTTGCGCATGCGCTCAGAGAAAACGTCGGGCAGGAAGTACTATGGCCTTGCAAGGACATAAAGTTACAAAGATAGGTGATATTCTGCTGCGGGTACCAGAAAAAATATTCTTTTACGCCTGCTACTTTTCGGTTTGGTGAAATGAAATACTGCCTTATACGTTTGCTAATGCTTTGAGAGCTACAGTCGTAAACACTTTTTAAAAGGTATTTTCTCGAATTGAATTGCACTCCCAATTCTGAAAAGCAATGCAATTTTTCATACTTGCATTCATCTGATGTTCCCTAATGAAAGCTCCAATTTTCCGTTTCAAAAAGTGATTTTTATTTTATTTTTACTTGACTCTATACATATCATTTTTATGGCGCAATTTTTTTCAAAATATGTTCTGTTAGTAACGCTACCTAGCAGAGGAAAGGTTTACGATGTCCGGAAGCCCTCGAGGTGACCTCCTGTTGCCCTGATTTCCGCAGATAAAGCAGACGTCAAATTAATTTCTTGTTTTTTAAAGACTCAACCAGCAAAAGTAAACCATGCGTTTGTCAAACTACCCATCCATATTTCTATGTCGTTTCCTTGGTGCGGCCGTGAACTAGTAGGTTTAGGTAGCAATCCTTATTTTTTCAACTCGATATTAATAGCCTGTCTTTGCTTTAGTCTACAAACTACAAAATGCACGGACATATGTTCTGTTTGTTACTGGCGTTGATCTATAAAAGATTAGCGGCCTTATATCTTGCGTATTAATTCTATTCTATTCCGCCGAAGATCTTAGCTCCTCTTCAGCGTGTGAAGATGCATGTTATTATGATATTTGAACAAAGACAAAACCACACTAAATCAGCTAGTCAAAATATCGGACTTTAATTAGAAATTGTTAAATTGCCTTTTGAACGTTCAAAAAACATGGAAACGATTGCTTGCTTGAAATAAATATACACTTCAGCAAATACTGTACGAAACAAAATTCTGGCGACTACTTTTCCCAGTAATGGAATGCATAAACAAACGCCGTGAGTACAATCCAGTTTTTTATCTTCCTTACAATTTAAAATTAGGTAACCGAGAAGCACGTTTACTTTGCCTTGCTTGTGGTTTAGGTTTGAACAAAGGCCATTGTGCATCCTTGTAAATATGTTCAGTCACGATAAGATCACGTCCGAAGCAAAACACGATCACAGGTCTAATAGGTTAATCAAACATCTATAAAATATATGAGAAATTATCTAAGTTCTGACTTGAAATCGAGAGGTTTGTGACCAGGATAAAGCTCATTGATTGAAAATACAAAGAATAATAATTTATGGGAGCAAACGAAATTAACAATCCATAAGAAATACCAAAATCTGTTTGCTATAACAGGAGATAAGGCAATTGTTAAGGTTTGAATGTTTTCCCTAGGAGCACTTAAAAATTAAAGCATTGCTTGAGTAAAATGGCGTATTTAATAATTTGTTAACATATGGAATCATGTTAAAATACAGTATGTTCCACGACATTCTTACTAATAAGTGTAAGAACATTAAAGGATTGTACTGTCGTTAATGACCCTGAGCACACAATTTGTAATTATTTTATTAAATTTATTTTGCAAGTAATAAGCATTAAAACATTTTATTCCTTTTACATATTCTTGAATGCATTTCAATAAATGGTGATGTTCAATATAACCACCAAAAATATTTGAACACCAGACTTAACTTACTAAAATGTGTGCACTTTAAATTTAGGTTTTGTATTGCTATGGAATTCAAACCTGCGGCTGTTCGTTGAAGGGTAATTTGCGTATTGCGGAATAAATAATCGACTTAATAAGAGATTTGACTGCGAGCAACACTTTTGCATCGCGAATTCTTCATCAGGCACATGAACAGAAATAAATAACAGAAAATTAATTAAGTTCGCCGAAGTAATCTGCATTAAATCGATTTTCTTATGCCAAACAATTCGCTTTATCAAAGTCAAAACATTTAATTTGAAAAACACAATGAGGGGTAAATGTATTTCCATTTTAGGTGAACGCCAAGATAGTAAAATTAAATTGAAGGAATACGTATCTTGGCAAATATTTTTTGTCAAATCTTCATCAGGCGCAGAGTGACATAGTCCGCAGTAGCCGATCGGCGCCCAAGTCGGAAAATTATTGATTCTTCCACGCGTGTGAACTTTAATTGATTGGCATAATTACTAGCCTGACGAATTTTTGCCCGAAAACTTGTTTGCCAAAACTGGCATTTCAAATTAAACATAGGAATATTTACAGAAAATGTTTGAGTAATTGAGCTGTGTTATGTTTCTCTTCTTTTTTTGGAATTTTTATATGTAAGCGTTATCTAAGTTCAGCGATGATAAACATTCAAGACTTCAAGTTAAGCGAACGAACGTCTTAGATTAATCATCCCCAGGCAAGTTCAGTTATATAAGGGAGAGTAGGGTTAACAAGTGTTTAAGCAATTCGTCTGTAAAAGGTGCCTGGAAAAGGTGTTAAGAGTGCAAAAGTTCAGATTCTAGTAATAATTAGAGACCAGAGAAGGGAAGGCGGGAAGGGGCTCCCCTAATTACCACTGATTGGTCGCTTAAACTCTTCTTAACTATATCTTCCCTTATATTATTGTAATCGTCTGATGATTAACTTAACTTCACTTCTTGAATAAACTTTATCCTTTACCAACCTCCAATGTATTTTTAACCTCTTTCACTTGCATGCCCTCCAACTTTTCCTAATATGCTAGAAATGTTTGCTATTTTCAGGTTGCATTCCCGTTGTAAATGCTTTGACTAAAGCACAACCTCTCCAAATTTGGTTTATCCGATAACTGTACATCGAAACGTACATTATTTCATTGCATCGAACAGTAGATTTCAGTGTTCATTGAGGTGGCCACTTGCCATAGTGCTCGAAGGAAACGTCTTCGGTTGGGTTGGCCTAGCGACACATGTTATGTAAACAAATGTCAGAACACCTCGGTTTGATTTGTCATCTAATGTTTGCACCCTTCAACTATGGAGGGGTTGCAAATATAAACAGTGTTTTGATTAATATTTAAAGGACCAAAGGCCCGAGACAGAATGCGCTGGTGACATTTAACAAACCCAAGGGGAGTGCAACAGGGGAAGTCTTGAATAACAGGTGGGACGCAAGAATAGTCTCTACGGTATAGTTCAAGCGCAAAATTAAAGGATTGAATAGCCGTGCATGCATTCAGGAAGTCAAATTGGCAGGAGTTTCCTTGGTAGTGGCGGAATAAAACTCCACATTTCCAGCT
>UYRU01000001.1:0-23019 GCA_900617775.1 Dibothriocephalus latus | reverse complement strand
CGGCCGACTGGTTTTTTCTCTGTCTGTCTCGTACGGGCTCTTTGGTTCGGCGTTCGTGTTAACTAGAAGTACCAGAAGCGGGTCTTAACAGACGCTGAATCGGACAGTCAGTTACTTCACACACTGGGCTGATCGCGTGGTCTGACTTATCCTGATACTAGGCAACCTACGTACCTGGACTACTGATCATCATCCACCATCCACACACAGCTGGCAATTACCACGCACGAAGGTGTAGGAGTGGTGCGACCAGTGTTGTGAGAAGTACCCGTAAGCCATATTTTGTCAGTACCCGTAAACGCATCAATCAACCTGGTTGATGGATACTCCTGCTTCACCCCGTCCCGGCACTCAGCTTTTACCGGTGCCTCCAAGAAGTCGTGCCCCACATTGCGGCTACACCCAATAACCACATCGGGAGCCGATGCAAGCTTAGCCTAAATCTAGGAACGATGACCATCGGCTGGAGGACAAGGTCGCCTCATAAGAGAAAGCCCCCGTGCGAGAACGTGTCCATCCACGACCCCGAAGGGATTTGTAATCTAAATCATTAAAAATACCCAACCGCAATTCAGCGAATTATTTAATGGAAAGAGGGATCACATACGGCTTTCTTACGCAATACCCATCCTTACTGATAGGAAGGCCCACACAACAAGTCCAGCTCGTGTATAAATTTCTTCAATAGTTTCAAACAAGCTTAAGTCACCTTACCTGAGGGCGTTCGACTCATTTTAGGAGCTGTGGAGACGTGCAAAGGTACAAATTGTCAGTTAAATGAAATAATGAGAAACGCGGCAAAAACGTGGCAAACAACTATAATTGGTGTACTGGCTTTGGACGACTTTGAGACTGAAATCGTAGAAAACAGAATTTTTGGCTGAGAGGATGGAATGCCAAGTATCGTCTTGTGCTACTTTAACGGAAATTGATACGTAGACATTGGATGGGTTTTCCGAAAAATCCGGTCTTGTGTAATTAAAGACTAAAGCAACTAAATCCCTTTAATTTTCTATCTACATATCGCCTTTCAGAAATCATAATATCTACTTCCTTATCTAGACGCAGATGTGTGCACAACGAACTTGAAGCTCTCCCTAATAGCAATGAAAAACGAGTCAAAGCTCGAGCTTCGTTCCTTAAATCGTTGCTGGAATTTGATTGGTTGTCAGCGGCCACCTTGGACGCATCACAATGGGCGCAAAGGAGTGCGCGCATCCTTATTTGCAGTAAGAGTGGATATTGTGTTGTCTTCCGCCCGTACTCTGTACACTTTATTGTTTGGCTTGCTTTTCTGCAAGCCTCTGCCAAAGAGAACCCCCATGAGGACCATTTCCACACTAAGGAATAAACAGTTAACAAAGAGCTACCGACACCTGCCACGGAGAACGCCAACGAAGGACAATACGTTAGTATTGTTCACTAAAACCATGACAGAGCTAGAGAAGTAATCAGTAAACTGCGAGTCAGTAATTTAACGTTGGATTTAAAAAATGTCAGGCAGCATGTTAAAAGGTAATCCAAGTCCGTTCTTCAGAGTGGTGAGCTTTGTGAAATGGTAAGTATCTGCTTCTGCTATTTGACTATGTTTCTGATGGCGAATCCGCGACGGATCTCGAAACGTCAGGCAAATAAAAGTATTAACCCGGCGAGCTAGTCGCCTTCTTCTCAACGGTAAGTATGTTCCTAGTACCTAGCATATATTTGCTTTAAAACTTCCTGCACGTATGCAGCCTCTCCAATAGCATATTATGAAACGAAATATTTTAAACAAAATTGACTGAAAATCGAGTGCTCATTCGAGTTACGATATATCCCTCTCAGAACAGATCACAGCAGTAAAACAGCCTTCCAGCGAAAAAGCACCGTCAGGCAATACAATCCTAGCCGAAGTCTACGGTTCATTGACCCCTCGACTGATGGGCAGGTATACCCCATTAGGGTACGCCTTCTTATATATGTAAAAGGTCGAAAAAGTAGTGAGGGGCTTTGCAAGCTGAATCGTGGTCAAAATGAAAACTCTTTTAAATAGGACATTTTATTGAAGGGAAGATATGGCATGTCATTTTCAGACAATATGAATTTTATCGAAAGGGAACCCTTGCAATAATCCCATCATTACATTATGTCCCGTAGGTTTTCTATTCGCTCAAGTAACACGAGTTAAATGCGCTGGATGTCTGTAAGAACTTTTAAGAAGATGCATTTATGCAAACAGTCAATTTTGCAAAATAATGAGAATCTAGGCGTAATAAAGGCTAACACGAATACCTGGTGCACTGGCTTTGGACGACTTTGAGCCTGAAATCAAAAAGTTGAATGTTGTAATTGACAATCGTCTTATGCTCATCGGGCAAAATGTGATATATACTGACTGGGCAGGTTTTTTAACGGTTCGACTCGCTTTATCGGAAACCAGAATAAAACGATAACTTGACTTTCCTATGTAGGCACATATGTGTTCACAAGGGTTTTTGAGCTTTGCTTTATGGCAGGAAGGCGTTATCAGTCGACTCAGAGGGAATTTCGGACGATTGCTTTGGAAAAGTTCAAAAAGATAGATGCTATTGTTGAACTAAACTATGTTTGAGCTGACGACGAGTCGGTACTTTGGGCGTTATAAGTTCGACTTTAGCAGTAAAAAATGCGTGCGGTTTATTAAAATGTGGTTTAAGTCCTTCGTTTAGGGGACCAAGCTTTGCGCCAATGATAAATTGCAATTAATAATCAAAATATACGTTTGCTATGTATGCCTGGAAGTGTGAAGCCGCCCTAATGACATAGCGTAAAGGAAGAATATTTCGACACATTAAAAAATACTTAGCGGAAAACGATCTTGTCATTGGTGAATGTTTGTCTGATTGACTGTTTTACCGCAACCAGGCTAAAAGTTTAACATCCATCATTTACCATTATGCCCTTACCACCAGACTTGCAGGTGGAAATATTTCACATCAGCACTTAAAACGAAAGTAAGAGCTCGAAGGAGCATTTTCTGGAAGATACCGAAATAATCAGTTTTATTTGCTACGAATAGTGCCCTGAACGGATACTTCGATTTTTTATGGGAAAATGTGGAATAGTACTATAATCCCTTTTGCTGAACTTACCCTCTGTTGTCTTCTTAATTAAAAGACGATTTAGGTTCCAAAATAACCGCCTGGAACCATTCTGTTGCAAAACTACATCTACCAACGTTCTGACGCTTATTGGACGTCTTCAAACACACAAACTAATCTGTTTGTATTTCTTTATTGACGGACAGGTGTTCCGGTTAGATAACTCTACAGAATACTAATTCGAACAGATATTGGCAGAGTGAACCAGTTTTTTTAGTCCTGTCCTTTTATCCCCCTTTTCGGACGGCAAAACGCTATTTTTAAATTTTACTGTTTACGTCTCTGCAACCGTTTGGTGCGGAGGGTTCGAACATTGTAGCAGAATTGGACAATAGGAGTAGATATGATTTTTAGTATTAGTGAAATTCATTCGCCATGAGGATTCTATTTGTTGTCCCAGGCTCCGCCTAGCGATATAGATCACACATTCCCAGACCGCGGCCGATGGCTCGTATTATAGGGCGCACGTGACGCGTGGAGCAGAGTATCGTGCCTAGTTCACGAATGCCGCTCGCAACACTCTCGTCGGACTGGTTTCGATCTTATAGATTGTGTGGTAGTCACTAAACCATTGGCTGTCTCTGCTAGATTATTAAAGTTAGCCCCCCCTCCGCCAAAACCCTCAACCAAACCAGCTCAGCTTGATGTGCTTCTTGCTCTTATGTAAAAAATGCACACTCGTATTTCGACAGCAGACAGTTACTTGAGGGGTTTATCCCAAAAGTTACCGTCTAGCCTTTAGATATAAAATGAGCACCATCCTTGAGTTAAGAAATAGTTAGCTTATTGCAAAAAGTAAATAGATGTGGACCAGTCGGACTATCCAATGGAAGAGGTTACTTTACTTTGGTGGTTATAGGTACTGCCAAGTCGTAGCGCATGTGTACACTAAAGAGTTTTTACTTTCGACTTTTTGACGGAGAAGCTTGAACTTCCGTGTAGTGCCTGGGTTTCGGAAAATGCAATGGACATGGCTGTCGGCAAACAGCTCATTCATATTTTTGACTGCAGTTATGTCCAAAACAGGACATTTGGTTATTATTCCTGCTTGAGCAGTCAGCTTGTTGTTCCGTATTGGTTGATTCCATACGAGCGGTAAATTAGGGCGGGTAATATCGACCCAAGTGTTATTGAATACATGGCGCGAGGTGGGGCGTTCGTAGCTCAGTGATTAGAGTGTTGGCTTCCGGTAAAGGCCTTCTCTACTACACGGGCTCAAATCCCGCCGAACGCCTCTAGTTTTTTAACAATTGGGTCAACTCAAAATATTCAGTGTTTGTTTTAGATTCCCCGTTCTAAATGATCATTTTTATGGCACTAATAGTCTGTAAATGAAAATTCGCGTACAGTAACGATCTATGATTAAAAACACTAAAGCCCCTGGTGTTGTTCAGCCTGAATTAAGATACGCTTAGCTCATTACATCCAATAGGTCGAGAAGGAGGATTTCAGACGCTCAAACTGTTTATTTCCGTGTTGCTAATCTATAAAACTGATTTAAGAACTCAAGTTATATGTATGTTAGAGGGAGAATTTGTATTCCATTCTAATAATAACATGCACTGCCCTGCGACGAGATCTGCGAGCGTTTATCATTATCACAGAAGATGGGATTTAGATGTGTAAAGTTAAATATATTTTGTCAGCAAACAGACTGCAAGATTAGAGCGAAAGACGAAAATGCGCACTAACACTTACAATTTGTCTTGTGTTTGCAAAAACACGGACTGCTTTGTTGATGAGGCTTTTTTAGAATATTTTGGGTGGATAAATTTTGAACTGCCCCCTGACGAATAGGGATATTCGTAAACGTCACTCGTTAAAATAAAGAAGTTGAACCGTGTCCCCATTTTACAGCTATAAAGATTTTACTGAGTACAGTACTTTTTTGCTCACATATACAAAGAACTTCAAAGGAAACGGAATGAATGGCAGTTTGCAACTTTCGTTATCGCCAGTTCGTCCCAGTTTTCGAGCATTTAGCGAAAGATGGTTTATTTACTAGCAGGCAGGTTTATAACATACAAAGAATACAGGAGTTTGGACTGTTAGTGACGTTCTGGAAATTCGTACAACAACGCTCCCGCACTCCAACATTAAGCTAACAGGGTTTATTGGAAAGGTACTCTTCCAACGGAAATGGATTTAACGCAAACCTCAACAGGCTGGATCTTTGAAAGCTTTTTAGTAACTAAAGGCAAGATTGGAAACATGGAACACTCACGAGTGGTCGAAGGCGCGGGACCTGAAAATTGAGAAGAAAACAATGGCTGTAGATCTCGGAGCAGAGGAAATGTTCTACAGCGTATCCATAGTGGTACATTCGCATGAGCGTTCAAGACCTCCTTTTCAAGCAGTTTACTGCCACCAGGCCGAGTGGGCTAACCTGTTTATTTGAATGGACTAATGCAAAGGCTAATTGTCTCCACAACATTAACTGATAAGTATTTACTGCGTGCCTACTCCCTATAGTTATATCAGTGGCAAACCTTCAGTCACCCTTCACTCAAAGGGATAAGGAACATTTATTTGCGCTCGCAACCAGAAGCACCTCGGCTTGACGTAAAAATTTGCAATCGTATTAGTGGGCGACCGTCGCTTGTAGTTCAATATTATGTTTCTCTAAGCTACTTCCAACTCAGTTAAAATGGGGTGAAAATAAAATAATGCAAATGTTGTAGCATTGGAACGGTACACAATTGTATAAATATAACATGCTTGACAGCCAATTGACAATTGTCAGTTTTTCAGCCAGCATCTCTAGCCACGCTCAGAATTCGCTGATTTACGCATGCTTTGTAAGAATGAGTAATGTGAGTGAGTGTAATTTGCCAGTTTTTACTGAAACTGGACTGCCAGGACATTACACGTTAATGGATCAGTTGGACCACTTTAAAAAAGGATATAGCAGGTTTTTACGAACACTTTAACCCTGATACTAAAACATATGGCGTACTTAGTGCTCCCTGTCTGCATAAAGAGCGGTAGTTTTTTCTTATTTATATGCAAGTATAGTGATTTAACCTCCATCCTTGTAAAAGACCTCTGACACACATTAACTTTAGCTGACCAGCCAATCACGTCCCATGGTTATTCGGCTCAATCCTCGGCTTCCAATAACCTAAGATTCAGTGTTGTTCGACTTGGCAATCATCCGCCGATTACGCCAACTAAATTTTCTTTGCATATTCTGCGTAGAGATTTTGTAGGTTTCAGTCTTTTCCTTTTTTGCCTGCCGTGACAGGAAGAATTCCGATAAAAGATAGTAAAAAACACAAAATGACGAGAGGGCAGTCGACTGAAACCTGCTCATTTCCTCTTCGGCCAGTCACATTATTGGTTAACGTCTTTGAATAGAAGATATAGGTTTGGCCACGCTCACCTCATGCAGAAGGCTCGCAATCTAGTTTTCCTTCGTGTGTTAGTACTGCTATAAGCATGGATATCATCCATGATTTATTAGCTACAAGTTCTCACCGAGGGTAGTCAGTGAGTAACCGGAATCTTCATCTTTTGTAATTGAGGCCACCTAATTTTCATTGGACTTTCATTCAAATTAATTCGTTTACGCCATTTCTTCAACAGTGGTCATATTTGGGAATCTAAACTGTACGTGTGGAAGCATTACCCGCTAAAAAGACCTAGGCTGCTCATTTTGTTGGCCGAAACTTGCAAAGGTAGGCAAGTCTACTGCTTATAGATTTTTCCAGACCGGGAACACTAACGAATAGAAAGAAGAAATAAGGACTATATGAGTGTCGATTTCTTATGGCTACCTAGTGAAAACATAAAAAGTCCATACATTCCAAGCTGACTGATTTCTTATTTCAAAAGACAAACATAACAGGAGAATAAAAGGGTATTGTGTTGATGTATTTGGATTTCATACTATTGTACTCACTATTATATTTTAGTCAGCTTAGTCTCCGCAAAATTGATATATGTGACCGGTGACGTTGTACTTTCTCACTGACAACGCTCTTAATAAAACACTGTTTCTATGTTTAATCAAGTTAACTTGTCGTATGAAAGTGCCGATTAAAAGGTCGTGGTGATTTTTGTGTGACAGATGACCATGAGGCGGGCAGATCTTAAAGATCAACATAACTTTTTAGAGTCTGCCTGCAGCCGCAAATTGAAAAATCGTACGCCGACATGTAACACTTTCGCAGAAGCAGTTTGACTGTTGAACTTAGCGACAAAGGCACCCTCTTTCTACTCTCAAAATGTTATCCTTCCAGGTGTTTAATGAGGCACCTACTTTATGGACATATAATATTTATATTTAGCTAGTGTTGAAGGGAACCAAATTAAAAATGACATCCTTCAGAACGCTGCTTAAACATATATTTTTATCCTGCAGCACGTTATTATGTGTGACATCAGAAAGGAGGGTTATCTTCAAGATTAAAATTAGAAAATTTGCGTTCACCACAGGTTTCATAATCCGTCAAAGTTATTTGCAAGTTCAATGCATTTAAATGTCTTAAAGTGAAATTCGTTGTGGCGTGCAACAAGGCATACGAAAAAAGCTATACCGTTTAGTTCACAGAATGCTCTTCTGATAGCCGTAAGTCCCAAAAATGACAAGGTGTAAAGCAAAAGGTTGACAAAAATATAACAAACCTTCCGGGAACTTCTCAGAACGGGAAGGCGAATCTTTATCCTCCATATCCATGTCGTTAGCTGCCGAAATATTACAGAATTAACATTCCATAGAATAAAAAAGCGCAAACTCTTCAACACTATGCAAATTTATAAATGCTAACATACACTATGGGGGTTTTGAACCACTATGTACAAAATAATATACTTTCTGTCTATTTGTGAATGACTCTCAGCCATTAATGGTAAGGGGAATGGGATTGTCAGGCAATCACTCACTGCGTTAGTAGCTTGCTCATGTTTTGCTGAGTGAATGACGAGCAGCTAGTTATATTTATTAGTCTTATCATGTGTTCAAGTGAGAGTCCTTTTACTTATCACGCTAATCTCGTAGATTATCTGAATACAATTTCGTAGTGGATTAAATAATAATCCTGCATTCCTGAACAGCTATGTGCTGATCACAGCCAGGACGATCCCGTAAAATGGCATTTCTAGAGCTCTATTCATTGGTCGCTACAAAGTGTCCATTCCATGCATTTGAACATGTCACATTTGAACGCTTCTCAGACAGGATCTGTAAAAACGCAGTGAAAGGTACGAAAGACTTCACGCGTTAGAAGCTCATCATTCATTATTATCAACATAAAGACTGCAATTCGGTATGTTTGTCGTTTATACTAGCAGATTACAAGCGACAGTGACCTAGTCTGTTGTCACAGCCATCCGATAAACTGCCAGAGCTGAACGAGCCAGTAGCGTTATATTTACTAGCCGGTTTCTGGGCTCAGTCCAAAAGCACTTCCTGTATCCCATTTGTCTTAACAGGTGTAATTTCAAGCAGCAAGGTATACATCAAAACTGCTTTAAATGTTGTGGTAGATGAATCCATAACTAGATCATGACCTCTAAGACGTGCGATCCCAGTCCCGTTTAGGAAGATAATGTAGGCACTTGTTTTGCGCAGAAAATGGTGAGTCAAAATTAAACCAGCCGGAAAAAGAAGTATGTAAGGCGCCATCGGAACAGGCGCTCGGGTGTCAAGCAAGACATTCCTGCACCAGATTGTTCGGCTTGGAAGTTTGTGACCATCCGAAAATCAGGCGCAGCATTTGTTCTTCAGGGATTCGCCAGACGCACTGGGAAGATCACACAGAATCTCAGCGTATTCGATCGATTGCACAGGCGTGTACATGACTGCCAGTTGCAGGTACAGCGTTGGAGCAGAGACCCAAAGTAGTGAAATTGAAGATGTTTCATTGAAGCGTATCCGAAAGTTGTTCAATTTAACCAAATTTATGGATGAAACCTCAGCACAGTCGACGTATACTGCTTCGATTTTCTGGTGTTCTTACTTAAGCCCAAGTTCGGTCGCGTCGTCATTGCGTGTTCCTGTATTTGTGAACTTGACTTTAAGGATTGGAAGGGTAAGATAATTGGACGATTATCGGGATTTTGGTCCGCCCGTATGCAATTCTCTGGCTGCAGTCGTTCTCGGTTTCAGTTGACAGTCTCTTTGCTTCATTTTTTGGGGCCATCTGTATTTCTTCAATATTTAGCTCTACTCTACTAAGCTTTCATGTCCTCACTGGTGAAAAGAATATTGAAATAGCTGTCGTATTCTACGATTTTGCAAAGTCTGGCGATCTGATTCCTTTAAACAGACGCTAAGGCCCTATTTCACAGCAAATTGCCTCACTACATACCCAGACCTCATCGCTTTACGCATACTTAGCCAGACGACTAAAATCCCCGCTAAGAGTGACTAATGTGTTTCTAAATAAACAATATACGCGATGCTGATCGCTGAATATGTCATTTTAGGTCCAGAGATAACCTAGATTAAAGGAAATCGCAGGCTACAAGTTAATCATTCTCAGTCTACCCATGAGCTCCATACAACCAGTAGCGTAAGCATTTTTTAGAGAAAAAAGATCCTGCAGGACTCAAAAGGCTTTATAGGCTGAATCCAAGGCAATATGAAAACTTTTGTAATCGGTTATTTGATTGAAGGATAGTAAATTTATGCAGTTCTCACGCAACAAGAATGTTTGCCAAACGGTTATCAGGCGCAAAAACTACGAACAATGCATTAGTTGTCTATGTCACATTCCAATGACGAAGGTGACTTGAAATAGGAGTCTGTGCAATTTCTCGATTATTCAAACAGTCATTTCACAAAATACCGAGAAGAACGGCGCCAAAAAGACAATAATACCTGGCACGCTGGTTCTGGACATTCTTGAACCTGAGATCATAAAAAAAACAGAATTTGGAACTGATTGGATTGGCTTTTTAATTTCTTGTTATATAAGTTTAACGTGACTTATTATGCAGCCCTTGGGTAATGTATTAAAAGAAGCCGGAGGCGCTTACATAAATACTATACTAAGGTGGTTACTTTACTGCTAGTATTGTATTTATTTCATCATCTAAGCGCATATATATACACAAGGAGTCTTAACGACAACGCCGTTTGACGGGAGGGCTTAAAATAGCAACATTCTTTGGCCTTGGTGCTGAGTATTTTTATTTTTCAAGCAAAACCAGCCCAACCTGGCGACGATGGAACAATCGGGGTTATAAAATTCACGTCACTTGTCAAACAACGCATGCCTTGCATTCAAAAATGGTTTGGGCTCCCAGTTTAACAAGTGCAAATGCGAACCAGCGAATTCTTGCAGATATGCGTAGTATTTACTTATTTTATAGATAATAAGAAGATGGCAGACGTTAAAGGTCAAAAATAACTCCGTATCATGCCTGAAAATGAAAAGTTCCCTAAGTGGCACGCTAAATCCGTTCGGATTTAGCCACTAGAAATCGAGAAATGTCAGTTCGACTCGATGCACCTTTTCTGAGCATAGATGAAATAACATACGTACTAGTTCGATAGTGGACAACTACCAATCTATTTTAGCAAAATTTTGAATAACAGAGGATACCCCAGCCTTCAGTTAGGATATGGCTAGCTGATTACGTCAAGTAGCTCGAAATGGCCATTTCTGGCTTATTAGCCGTCATCAGCCAGTCATAATCAGACTCAAGTGGTGTCCCACCCGAGCGTCGAACTCGCGACATTTTTGATCCGAGTCAAATGCCCTAATCACTAAGCCACGAACTCGTTGTCTCGCTTGTTTAGGTCAGGAGCTATTGAAGTACGTTCACCTGACCACTAATGGAACTCAAATCTCTCGCTCTCCTTTGAGCCTTGCTCGGGCCAAGGCAGAGCGGGACAGATGAGTTCCGTTAGTGGTCAGGTGAACGTACCTCAATGAGAGTTAAATTGTTACGTCTGGCTAAAGAGAGAAAGTTCATGCTTCATTCCTAACATAGTACCAGCTGCTATATGGACAACACTGCGAGCGCTTTCTAATTCAAAAGCCGAGATACTAGGAATGCTGATCTTGGCACAAAGTTGTCAGCAAGCGGAGACATTTGGGAGATTAGCAAATAGACTTCAAAACATCGGAATTGCAGCCCTTCTCCAGCGGTTTGGCTTCGCTGTGAAAGTGTTAACTGCATCATTTCAGTTTTTCCTTGAGATAGTTGAAAATACACGTTTTGGAATACTTTAGATTGAAAAATTGAAAAAACTCTCAAAAGAATCGAGACTTTCGCAAAATTCACTCTTGCGAAAATAAAGAACACGAGTCCGGTTCATACTAAAACTTTTTATTTTTTACCGCAAGTTTGCAATGTCTTTAAACCAAGGGGAAGGAGAAGCAGTTTCCTAGTTTCGCCAACACTAAGCTACCTAGGAATTCGGGCCATTTTCGGAGAATCGCCTACTATAACTGCTAAGAGAAGTGATTACCTACAGCCGGAGGAGAGATTTGAAGTGGTAGAGGCATTTCTGGGGAGTCGGGCCACAATGCCTCAAATAACGAAAATTAGGACAACGTGCATTAGAGAAATGACACTCCTCTAACAACGAGAAGATATGTAGTGCCAATCAAAAAACGGGGGACGAGGACTTCATAATACGGAACTGGTGATAACAGGGGTTTTTAGGGATGGGCTATATGAAGATGTCGTAGAGACATTTTCGGGAAGCAAAAGTGCATATGCGCTGTAAACGGGAGAACCAGATAAAGCTAAATGGTCTCAGCCCACGGCGACCAATGAAATTGAAGGAAAAGAAAGAGTGCTAGGTCGTTAGTTCCGACCCTCGTGATAGCCGCAAATGATGTTTACAATATTGATAGCTTATCATCTCATCGTCAACTTCAGTCTAGTTCTTACTCCAAAGTGTAATCTTAACCCTAACCTAGCCTTTAAACCTATGCGTAGCATGAATTTTGGACGCCAAGTCAAACGTTCAGCCTAACGGTTATGCTTGCAGAAGGGATGCTAAGGATGGGCAAAAGCGAAGGAGCATTTTATTAGGTCTGCTCAAATGACATAAGTAGGTATGTATTACAAGTAGCGACTAGATGGAGCCACATATGCAATTGTTACGAACACCTAAACCATTTCTAACCCCAATTTGAACGCTTAGCCTATGTTTACACTTAAGACAGGCATGACGGGGAATGAGCAGAAGAGGAGGGGAGGGGTTAACGTAAGCCAGCCCAACTAACATGCCCAGGTATTTAGCATGAGTAAAAAAGAGGCGGGGTCATATATTAGTCGTCACCCACCCCTAAATAAGACAACCACATTTTATATGAAAAAGGTGAACTCGAGAACATTGAAAACTCATTACCTTTAAAAGACACGGTACCTGACAAATTACAGAAAAAAGTTAAGGAATTACTTTGTTAGATATTTTAACCGGTTTTATATATTTGCCTTCTTGAAGCATAATCAGAAAAAACTGGCAATGTGCCAAACTAAATTTTTTTTCAAAATTTGCGACAGCTGAATATCACCACATAGTATTTGCAGATGATATGAAAATACCTAATACGGGTAAAAAGTAAATGCTTGATGTGTACGAAAATCAAGCGAGGATAACAAGGGGCACGCAATAAACAGTAAGCAGTCGTTCTGAGAAGATAAGCGGACATCTGCGCATGAAATTAGTTCACACGCTTGTGTACCATTAAAATTTAAGTACGAAAAATATGAAAATGCTGTTAAAGTCCCATAAAAAATATTCTATTTCAAAACTGCATGTAGATTGGATTTTAATTTCAACGCCTATCATGGTTGCTGACTTTAAAGCAAGTCGGCTGGACGAGGTAACCTTCACAATACGGGTCTACCAGTGTCTCTGATTAACGTTATAGTACTGGCAGTCCTCCTGACCGCTGATGTTGAGACACCGATAATCAAAGCCTTCAGGCTGTTTGATACAAGAACAAACCACCCGAGCTAGCCTTGCCAATGTGACTATATGGACACAGTAAAACTTACGCATTTATTTATCATACTGGCAGCATAGGTACTAGCTAAGAGCCCAGACACCCGTTTCGCCGATATTCTGCCACTGCGTGGCATAGCTACAAGGGTTTCGGCTCATCAGTGAATTCCCCAGCATCCCCTGTCTGCTTTCTGGTAGATACTCTAGTTTCTACTCCAGTTCGTGAGAAATCAATTTAGAATTTGGAGAATATCAAGGGCGTCAACCGAAATTTATTATAACTATTTGTGTCGATGGCCATCAGCAACTTAGTTTCCAGCCGTCTACAATTACAAGGGACAACGATTTTGCTGCAATTCATGTTTTCTGCTGGCCTAGTCTGTTCATCCCAACACAGCCCGCCATAATATTCCAATAATGGGGGAGGTTCACAGATGAAGGATCGTGGGTCATACAAAAATTCTATTACTCGTTACGAGGGCTGCCAGTAGGCACCAGTGAACCAGCATACTCTCCCAACAAACGCTCAAACTACTGAGAGGCTTTCACAAAAAAATCTTTGTGAGTAATGCAGGGAGAACCCAAAAAACGAGAATTATTTTCTCTTAGCCTGTGGGTCGGTATGGCTGCCCTCTCGTGCTAGCTACGCTTAGTAAACCATCCGTCTGTTCAGTTGGCCAAGTAGCGTTCATGGGAAGCCATTCTGGTGGACAGAGTGATTGTTCTATCAACCATCCTCCCAACGTTCTCGGCAACGTTGTGGTGGCAGACGTTAAGCAGTGACGCGTCCAGGATGCTTCGCTGTTTCAACATCGAAGCATTCAGTTGCATTGAAGTTGTTCTTCATGACATCACAGTGAACGACCGCTACTATCTGCAAGTACTAAAGCGACTACATGAGGTAATACGAGAAATAATGTTTTGAATTCTGGCGATCAGGGGATTGGCTGTTTCATCCTGACAACGCGTCTACCCATACAGCGTTCAACATTATCCAGTTTTTGGCGAAAATTGTATCACAACGCTTTCTCAAACCTCTTACTTGTTCTACAAAACCTCGTGCGACTGGTTCCTATTCCCAATAATGTGTATAATCTTAAGTGAAGTTTAGGAAAATGGCTAGAGATGCTTAACAGCAGCATCAGTTCAGGTAAACAGAAAAACATATTTTGAACAGTGGAAAAACCGCTGGGCCAAATTCATCTCGCCTGATGGAAGATCTTTTGAAGAGGTATATGATTTTATCTTAAAAAATGTTAAATAAATAAATCTGCGTAGCCCTAATACTTTCCTGCCAAAAGGACATATTCTAATGGAGCAATAAAAGAAAAATGTCTACCCTATTGTTTCTGTCTTTCATAGTACTCCATTTTTATCCTTAAATCAATAAAAATGGTGTCATGTCGAAACGCTGCAATAAAAAGGCTTTTTATTCCCATACTGAGAAACACCTATGGCAAACTACCAACTAATTAGTGTTTTACGCAAAACAGATCAGTTTGCGTTGATTAAGCTTCTACTCAAAGGATCGTTAAAAGGCAGAAGTGGGAAACGTCTGACGGATATAACTGCCTTCTGCACTGTGAGCCTTCCTGTGACTTCTATTACAACTGAGTAGACGAACAAATTGCAACTTAACACAAAGAGCACATGGTAAGGTCCATAGCTTGAAGGGATTATAAATATACGCTTATCCATTCAGACAATTTTAAGTCTCCTGACAGGCACAGGCTCTATAGCCCGTTTTAAAAGCACTACGCAGGTTGGACTAAAGGTAGAAGCAATAGGAAAAGTCATGCAGTTTTCAATCAAACGAATGCATGAGGAATAGCCTAATTAGTGTCGGTAAAGTTTGTATAAAATATCCTCGAGGAAGTTTATATAAATTGTTTTGCATCCCTTAAGACCGTATGTGACATATCAAGGGCGTCGTTTTCCGTGAAAGAGAAGGATCTTACCAGACATTCTGACTTTTGCTTGATCTAAAATCAATCACAGAAAGAGGAAATATTAGAGAAATCTTGGTAAATAATCACCTAAGTTTCGACTTCGTGCATCATGCAGACTTTAATTGGGACTAGTTTCGGCATCTGATACCCTCCTTTTTAACTGGCAAGTTATTTTTGTGTTGTCATTTGGAAGGCAGTCAGCTGCTTTGGTTACAAAACAGCGGATTTGAAAGTGCCTTTTAGTAAATAGCCCTAATCGAATGCTAATGATTGCCCTCTATAATAGGATAAAAGGTCAAAGAAACCTCAATTTCCTGCATATGTTCACAGACTCTATGTGCATATAATCCCGGATTTAAGTCCTGATGAGATACCATGAATAACTCTCTCAACACCCCCACAAACCTACTGAATTGACCCACAGGCACACACTGACCTACGCGGAACAGTAAACTAACAGATAACATAGGGCATTCCTCTAGTACTTATTTGTTATATGAGCAGAAATCGGCAACTTTTGACGCGGGTTTCCATGAATTATTTTCGAGAGCCACACTAGAAAATTCAATTTTCAAGCACAGACAACTGTCAGTTCTAATGTATAAGCAGGTAAAAGTATTCTCAAAAAGGATCAGATGGCGTCGCTTCTCAAAACGATGCTATTCGTGCGGACTTTCTATGTATGGAAAGATATGTTCACACCTGTCACGCTATTTCAATTATCTCAAAGGTTTGCGTACAATGACAATGCTTCCGGCAATACTGGAATGTACATCAGTAAGACGAATATAAATAAGAGGTTGCCCAGGAATGTTCCTTCAAATAAAGTAGTCTAGCCGGCTCTCGAAGCAGCCAATCCCATTGATTACAAGAACGTAGTCAGAGTAGTTTGAGTGAACTGGTCGAGTTACCCTTCTCATTACACGCCACACTAGTTCCTAGATCTTGCTGTTTTTTCACTACTCAACTGGAAACAGACATTATGTTGTCATTCAAAAGCCTCCTTAGAACCATCTTTTAAGGAATAAAGGAAGACATTTGACCGATAGTATTTGACATTCGAAACGGAAGGACAGAGTGGCGCGAGGCCTTCAGATTAGCGCCGATTAATGTCAGATACGGGGATTCATCAAAATTCATAAAAATGTGATGCGCAATCACAAGTTATAACACGAGCGAAACTGTAGATGCACAGTACACTGGCGAGCGAGAACGCATCGCAGCATGACAACTGCAAATGGGAAGAGATGAAGCTCCTCCGAGTACTCTTCAGACCAAACGGCTCTCTGCGAGAATTCGTTGAACAGAACTGAATGTTTCGTATAAACTGAAAGACAGGCATCTTAAGAAATGTAATTTCAAGTAAAGGCGTCCTTTGGGAAAATCAATAAATTTATTCAGTAAATTTTTGACACTGGATCCCAAGGTCGTCGTCAGACTTGAGAGAAATGGGCAAAGAACAATTCAGTTCTTTGCCCATTTCTCTCAAGTCTGACAATGACCTGGGGATCCAGTGTCGAAAATTTACTGAATGAATTTATTGATTTTCCCAAAGGACGCCTTTACTTGAAAGAACTGAATGTGACAAAGGAGGTGGAACGAAGCGCGTAGTCAGCCGAAGTCGTGGCGGAGCATTCCGTACAAGAAGGGGGGCTCCCAGCCGTTACTAAGTCCCGCGCACTACTAGGAATGTGAGTTACAAGTCAAATTCACCAGTCCCGCCCCCGACAAGTGATGCGGCCAATACACTATCCATAATCAAGAGATGTCAACCGTTGCTTATCAACTTCAGTGCAGCTACGGGATGCGCAAGTACGTCATGAAAGCCAGACGACAGCTAAAAACGCAACCCATGCCGCGCAGATGAGACGCATCTTTAACTTCGACGTCGTTCATCTTGTGGACTGCCAAGGCAAATGCAAGACGCTTGGATGTGCATCGACTGCTCTGCCGACCAGCACTTTGATTTGTTCCCCTCCCCCGTCCGCTCCTACATGCGGTTCCACGCGCTGACTCGACGGCACGAAACAACGGGGGGCGCCAGTTACCAGCGCTGTGAACGCCGGTGGGGTTGACAAAGGGCACTGTAAAATGCGGGTAGAATGCAGCCACAAAGTCGGTATTTGCGACATAAATAACTACAAGGAAGAGCGCATAGTTTTACTGTTTTGTTATCGGACACAATTTTTATGAGGTTTCTTTGGAATTGCCAAGTCAAACAGGTCCCCAACAGTCGCTTGGATTGTTTGTTCGAGCTCGTCTCCTCTAGCGTTTTGCTTCAATAATCTAACCACACGACAGCTATGCCAAGGAAAATTATTTAACGGCGGTTCATGATCGCTTTGCCATACTGCCGTCGTCAGGCTTTGCCAAATCTTATAAGGCTTTCGGTTTGCCAGACATCAGCCCTGGTGGCACTGTCGCTGATAGCCTGTGACTGCTTATTCGTCAGACTCGATAGTCTGCCTATTTCTCAACGTACCTTCAGGGAAGGCCGTTCCACTATCCGCCACGTGTGGATACGCGGGTCACCAACCATTTGGCATGATCGACGCCATAACAAGTACAAGTAAGTGAGAACAACTTATAAGCGTATGCTTACTGTACCAATCATCTCGTCACCGGTAACCGTATGAATTAAACAAATACACGGTACTTAAAAATGCTGAAAATAAAATTGATCTGAATAGTTTGTTGAGTGTACATAGAAGTCGATATTAGACGCCAGTAACAAAGCCGCTTGGGTGTTGCTTAGGAAAACATTTGTTTTTGAGCATGTAACCCTAAGGAACTTTCGGTAATTCTTTACTTCGCTTTTTCTAAATTGAGATATCTCAAAACGGACGAGGGGTTAAACGGACTGTTTTGACCTTGGCAAACATGACATACCTCTTTCCTGTTTCGCTTCTTCGCGACGAATTTCTGAATCCACTTCAGCAATTGCTTCGGCCAAAACACTTTCAGCCTTGAAGAAGCCCTTTCTCTGTTTTAAAGAAATAAGTAAACAATGCCATTTAATGGTCGCTCGGCTTGTGAACATTATTAAACGAGGTATGAAGCATAAACTCTGCCTAGCGCCAAACATCTTATCTTCAGGCTCGAAAAGGAAACACTTTTGGCAGGAATCTGATTGATTTCGGAATTAAGATGCAGGTATTTAACGGTGCACACTGCTGAATGCGAAGACTATTTGATTCCTTAAACGGACCCTCGAATTTTGCCAACCTGTTAGTTTTGCACTGCAACAGTCTGTTACTATAGCAACTTGCAACATCAAACATCAACAACTCATTTATGCGGAAAGTATGGTAATAACGCGTGGTAATCTGTCCTACAGTCAGTATGCTCTCGTACATGCTCTATCAGAGAATGCGTCCAGTCTGTGCTATGTGTAGTTTCGACTGAAAAAGTGACTAATTTGCAGAATTTCTATCTATCTAACGCTATTTCGCGTACAGGGAAAATTATTTCGTGCGGATTCTGGTCGGCATAATCTGGCTACGGCTGTTCAATCACAGAACATATTAAGGCCCAAGTATTTAGTTAATCAGACTTAGCGGGTATATTGATCTTATCACTGGCCTATTGATTCAAAAGCTGCTTGGGATATTTCAAAGCGTATAAATAGCGTGGAATTTAGTGTATCCATGAAAACTTTTGACTGGGCAGGCGGGGCTAATCGAATTGAGGAAAAAAGCAAATAAGACTAATCTTGTTCATGTCTGTAAAGAGGCTTAATTCATCTAAAGCCGTGTATGGCAAGTTAACTGGCATAATACAGTAGTTTCCGGTTATTAAGCCCACCCTGGGCCCAGACCAAATTGGGCTTAATAAGCGGCTGGGCCTATTAACCGTGGGCTTAATAACCGGTGACTACTGTATGCTAGCCGCTGTTAAACCTATGTTAACAGAGTGTGCATAAATAGCAATAATTCTTCTAACTGACTTATTCAGCTTGTCTGTACTGTCAAGGCAGGGCCTTGTTAAATGCAGCAACGGAGCACAAAAGTATACATAAAGTCAAACTGATTTCACTCTGCTGCTGATATTGCAGGCTTATTTAAGACTGAGTCATTCAAAATGTCAAGACTTACGAAGGCAGCGTTCTGGGCCGCCTCAAAGTAAACCTTTGCCTCTTCTAGGTTCCCAGCATAGAAGTGAGCCTGTGCTATTAGGACGGTGGCGTTGAGATCCCACTCCATGTCGGCCTCGCGATCCGCAACGTCGCGAGCCGTTGCAGCATGATCAATGGCTTCCTCGTATTGGTTCAATTCCAGATACGCGCGACCGATTTCGTGATGCAACCACGCCTTGTCTATGCCCTTAATCTCATAATCCAGTCGCTTTGTCCACCTAAATAGTCGAGAAGATGAAAGATTCAACGTAAAAATTTATATCTATTCCCGAGTAAATAGTTACTCAAGCGGCGGGCAAAGTCGCAACGAGTGAAAGCAGGACCCTTCCGCTCAGCTTGCAGTGTCATCGAGTACACCACTTAGACTAGTAGCGCTTCATGCTGAGCTTGATGCAACTAATCAGGATTATTGCATAACTGGCAATATTCTCATATACTGAGGTACTTAGATATCGCTAGCTCTAACATTGTGTCCTAGGGAAGTGACGTTAATAGGGGTATTCCGGCTGGATCATATCACAGAATTTAAAAAAAATAAATTAAGAATATTAGTGTATAAAGCAGAAAATAATAGGAAAAAGTTATTAAACTGACTAAAATCTTGCTCACGACAATTAAAATGAAAAAATATAACCAACAGGAAACAAGATCTGCGCAAAAATACCTACAAACAGGCAACAAACCAATATCGACTCTATATAGAAACTTAGAGATAGTCTTTTCTCCCAGTTTTTAAAACTCACAACGGCTTCTCATGCATTCTGACAGACAGTTTACGACGATAAGCCAACAAGGAGCCATATGTTGCTTAAAGAACTAAATTGAATCAAACTTTGAGCGAACTAAAATAAAACTAATAAACTAAACAATAAACTATAAACTAAACTTAAACTAATAAAACTAAAAGTATACACAGGAAGCTAAAGTTTTTCGAGTTTTCTTGTGCAGTACAAAGCACAACTACTCCTAATAAATTACCTATAATATCTATAATAAGTGCATATATGTATCAATAGGCATCAGCATATGAGAATATTACCGCGTAAGTTTCAACAGTTCGCCACCAAGACCTATCTGCATTGAATCAGTAGAATAATGAAAGAACATGTTTCTAGATATCTGCCCATATGTTTCCTTGTACGTGACGGTAACACTCTTCTACTAGTAACCGTCAGTCATCACGCGACCGCCTGCATGGAATACAGACAATCAACCAAAATGTGAATCGAAATTGACGGTATTCTATCCTGCATGCACGACAGATATATGTTCACGAGGAAGCTAAGGACAGTTATGACATACTGAACTTTTAGAGAACTGGAATCTGTGTTCGAATTCGACCACTTTCTGCTGGGAAGGTATTATTTGTACAAAAGTAGGTTCATAGAGCCGTATAACGGCTGCTCCCTCGATAACTTCACTTTCATAAAGAAATCAGCTACCCTTTTTCAGGCCGTGTTTGAAATCGCACTAGGGATGGTTGTACGATACGGATGTTCCGGCAGGCTCAATTGGTTGTTACTTTGTGGTAGTCTTACTAAGATTGGTTAATTAGTCATGATTATACGGACTTGCATCTTCTTGGGCAGTTATGGACAGACCTTTGGATTTGGTTGCGTAACTCAGCGAGCAGGGGCTCTAAGATTGGGACCAGTATATTAAGGCTTTAGGTGTAGGCTAAGCCCTAGTTAATCTGGGATTTTGTTTCCGGCCGGAGCTAGGGGTTTTGAACTGGGCTCAGTTGATAGAGCTAGACGTTCGACTAAGTAGTAATTGTCGCTAAATGGAGAAAGTAGGTAGCGTTATTTGTCAAGAATAACAGTTAGCGTTGGCTGATATGATTATTAGTTAGGATTAGTAGTTGCAGCTAATGGTCAGGGTTGGAATTTAAAGTTGGCATTATTAGCCTGTCTTAGGTCATAACACAAACCCACCGCAATCCTAAACCCAAATGTTTTGCCCAACACACGTTCATCTAATGCATACTTCCACTACCAGATTAATATTATTCTCCGCATCCCAAAACATCCCCGAGAATCCCTATCCTTATTTGTCTAAATGCATGCAAGCCATCGTAATAATGGCTACTTAAATCGCTTCAGTAAACATTCTAAAAGGTAATCATCAAACTGTGGTTGCAGGACCATTCGTCAACCCTTTTGTAATTAAAGGACACTATATTGAAAAATTACTAACACAGTTTTATTTACTTGGAGTATTGACGTGTTCAAGCATAAACTACATATACGAAGTTGGGCGTTTGGTCTTCTTTCTACCATCACTCGCCGCAAACTACTAGCTGCGGGATTACTTTTCAGTTGCAGCTCCGACCACCAACACATCATCGCATAATAACCGCCCACCGACTGATTCGAGTAAAAAAAGACGTCTTGCGGTATATGCCGGCAAATTAGGAAGCAAAAACCTACTGAGAGGGGTGTCAGTCTCGTGTACTAAACCGAGGTGGTTTCCCAATGCCACCCAGAGACCAAAACAAAAAATGTCTTGAATACCACTTGCTCCCAACATAACGGAAGCTGCCTTGTGTTGTACGTGACATTGATAAACGTACTGGTTACGCTAATGCCAGGGTTCTCCAATTTAAACTCAACAGTTTTAAGGTAGATCTAGTTCAACAGGTTTCCTTAACGACACGACTGGATGTACAAAACAAGTTAAACTCAGTTAGTCAGCCTGGGATGGAAATTTAATTTGAACGGTGGGACGACTTTCGAAGGGCAGTTGTTTTGGTTCTTAATCAAAAGTAACCTAAGCAGGTGTTTTTGGTTCGGGTAGAATGGCGTAGGCTTCCCCAAAGGAAACTCAGGGTTCAATAAAATCACTCCGAGAACGAGAGGAGGCGTGAGGCTATGGATTTCACATCACAAGCTTCAGCAAGCTTAAGTGGATTCGGCCTTTAAAATAAAAGAGTTAGATTAAGCTATCTTAGTTATCGTAGCTAACTATAACCAGCGTCAGAAACTTTAACCTCATAAAAGCACTTTTACATACCTACTTTAAAAGGCAGGCTTTCAGGGCTAAATAGTTAAGGCAAGAAACGATGCGGTATGATTCCGTGGACAAGACTTCAGGTTTATGACAAATGTAAACGACGGTATTTATGCATGCGGTATTAGTATTTCTTGGTAACAGTTAAGATTCAGAATCTGCCGTTGCTGATGATTATGATGATCATGATTATGGAGTCGTGCTGGAATAAAAAATACAGTTAATCACTCACGCATCCAGTGCACCTTGATAGTCGTATAGCCTTGCCCGCGCACGACCCAAGTTTTCCAAAGATCGAGAAGCATGTTCAGTTAGGTTCGCCTTGATAGCGAGTTCATATTGGTGTTGGAAACACTGTGCAGCCTTGGCAAAGCGTTCCATCTGAAATTCGGAGATCCCCTCAAATGCCCAGAGGTCTGCAAGGACCTCCTCTTGTTCTGGCAGCACGGCATCTTTACGGCTTTCAATGAATTTTCGCAGCTTTGAACAGATTTTAACGACTTTCATATGTTCACCATTCTTTTGGACTGAAAAATAAGAGTTAAATATATGTTCTAGTTTGCGCAATAGTTTAAGTAACCGGAACGGAGGCAGCTTACAACATGATTGTCGGCTACATCATGAATAGAAGCAACGAAAAATTTGCTCCCAGTGGGTCGCTCGATTCAGGGCTCAAAGAGATAATGATACGAACGGGGAATCGATATCCATAAATTTAACTTAAAAAATACAATACTTTGCAAGATTTATCCAGCTGCTAATTTTTTTTAACTCTGGTCTGGAAATTACTAGGTTGTTGTGAAGGACTGAATCAGGTTTCACTTTTGATTTGCCCCGGGACCCTGGGTTTATGGCTAAAGTAGGGTGGCGCATTGCGACTAGCAAATAAATACT